>CM032639.1:19774712-19883199 GCA_019097785.1 Fraxinus excelsior | reverse complement strand
TAATCTAGTCCATATTGAATTTCTCGCAAATTACGTTGGGGAGAAACTGTGTTTCAAGGCTGGAAAGTTTTGGAAGCTGAAATTACTAGGCCTTGACAAATTAGAAACCTTGAGGCAGGTGATCATTGAGGAGGGAGCCACGCCTCATCTGGAGAAGCTTATCATTCAGCGATGTAACTCGTTGGAGGGTGTGCCCGAAGGGATCGAGCATCTCTCTGAGCTAAAAGTTCTTGAATTTTTCGACATGCCAGATGAATTTATTGTGCCAATCTCTTCAGATTACTGGAAAATTGCACACATTCCAGAAGTACATCACACATACTGGAGGAATGGTTGCTGGGAAGTTTATCCATTAGATGAAAAGCAGGCAATTGGGAAATCTGAACAGCCTAGAGCTGCCATTGTTAGAACTCAAGAACAACGGAACTGGCTGTAATGACTATCGGCTGCACACCATGGAGCTTCACTGGTTAAAGCTTCTAGGTATCTCTTACCCAATTCTGTTTACAAGTCTAAAGCAAAAATGTGCATACTTAAGAATTTCTTATTTTTCTTCAATTATAATGCTCTAATTATAAAGTATAGAATGTGTTTGAGAAAGAAAAATGCCACACTTCTATTGATTTTCTTGGTATCATATTTATAGTACAAGAGTTCCACACTAGTGAATGTCTCACATTTTGACTATTATTATAGAATGTTATACTGTGAATTGTAAAATGATATGAATTCAATTTCAATAAATATGTGCATAAATGAGAAAGTATAATTATTTTCAAAATTCATCGCCCACCAAACTTGTCAACTCATATATTTTTCACAATTTCTCTTATCAGGTAGAAGTTGAGTTTTTGGCCACCTTTTGAGACATATCATTTGATTTTGGAGTCGGATCCATACAATAAAGATAGTTTGTATGACTCTTTCATAGAGCATGCAGCCATTAGTTTTGAAATACATGTTCATTTTTTGATATCATTTTTCAGTGCTTGTAATAGCTAAGTGGGCTTTCTATGTATTTTGTACCCATATGTATAGTTTATGTTGTTTTCGTAATAAAGGTTTTAAAGTTCGGCTTGCCTCTACTGCATTGTTATGTTGTCATTATTGTGTTGGGATATATTGCATTTCATCATAGGTTGGTTTGTCCAAAGTATAAGGGTATTAATGCCAAGATTTCCTTAACAATAAGCCATAGTAAGTCGCATATTGTAATAGCTTTGATGATGGTCCAGACTTCTAGTTACTTAGTGCGGGTCGTGTCACTTTTTGTATATACCCTAGATGTAGACACTGGTAATTAAAAGATTTTTTAGTCAATCAAGAATGTTGATGTCTGGAATTTTGATAAGTCCATTTTAAATTTTATTGGGTTGGAGGTGATTTGATTAGTGGTTGGGACGTTTTCTTTCTTTTTCTATTCAATATCTGCAAGTCATAAACAAACACTGGATCGTGTAACCGCTTCGAAAGGAGATGTTGGCAGTGGATTCATCTCTGACAATCAAGTTAGGTATGGGCTTGTGAAGGAAGATAACAAAAGAAAAGTTACGATGAAGATGGTATTTCAGGGAGATCTCTGAGAAGAGTGTTCTGAGAAGTATTCTTTTTTGTCTAACCTTTTACTTGTTGTCTCGTCTTGCAATTAAATGGCCTTCTACAATACAATGTAGCACCCCAAGTTTTTAATTCTAGTCTAGGTGACAACGCAATAGCATTAATCTAATGAATATGATAAAAAATAAAAATAAATATATATATATATATATATATATATATATATGATGTGGAAGTAGGTAAATAGACAATGTGAAGTAGATTTGAAGATCAAACTTGTTGTGCATTCCCTCCACGTGAGGGAACCCATTAAATTGGTTAGTGTACCTTTTGCCACTTAACCAAAGGTAGCAGTTTCATTCTTCTGAGAGAGAGAGAGAGAGGGGGCTCAAGTTCTTCTTGCCAAAGATTGGATGTTCATTTGTGGTCTGATTAAAGTGAAATTTCAGTATGTTGTTCCTGGCGAAGAGGACTACGTTTTGACTGAAGCTGCTCATCCAGATTCCTTTCCATTTTCTGGGTTATACACACATCTTTGTGAAATTTCTTCTTGTTATAGTGTGTATTTATTTTATGATTATGTTGTTGTTGTTATCCAATAACTATATGTGTTCTTGATGTATTGGTAGCCTTTGAAGTGTGTTCTAGAGAGGTGTATATCCCATTATTTTTATAGTGGAAGGCTTTTACTAGATTAGGTCCTGGGGTATTTCTTTAACCCTGAAAGGTTTCCCTAGTGAACAAATCATTGTGTACAATTATTTAATTTCTTGTCGTGTGAGTTATTGGAGCTGGATATTATTACTGCCATTTTAGTTTTTAATTCTGCACAATCTGAGAGGTTGAAGTTATTTTCGCTACTTGTTGTATTATTGTTTCAATACCTAACAAAGTGGTATCAAAGATTCGGTTGAGTTTCTGTATTTTCTGTGAGAAATAAAATGGAGGATTCGGGTAGTGGCATGGTTAAACTTACATCTTTCAATTATTCTATTTGAAAGACTAGGATGGAGGATATCATGTATTGCAAAGATTTGTTTGAACCCATTGAGTGGAATGGCAAGAAACCTGATTCTAAGACTGATGAGGATTGAAAGAAGTTGAATAGAAAGTTTGTTGGACATATTAGGCAATGGGTTGATCAGAGTGTCTTCCATCATATAGTCAAAGAAGTAGACGCATATAGTATTTGGCAGAAATTAGAAGGTCTTTATGAAAGAAAGACTGCACAGAACAAGGCCTTTTTCATCAGAAAGCTTGTAAATTTAAAGTACGAGGATGGTAATAGTGTTGCAGAGCACTTGAGCAGCTTTCAAGAGTTATTGAATGAGTTGTCTACCATGAAGCTTACACTGTATGATGAGGTGAAGGCTTTACTTCTGTTGAGTTTCTTACCACACAGTTGGAAAACTTTAGTTGTCTCTCTGAGTAATTCGGCTCCAAATGGTGTGATCATTGTCAACATAGTAAAAGATAGTATGTTTAATGAAGAAGCTAGAAAAAAGGAGCATGGTGCTTCTTCTAATTCTGAAGCACTCGTCACAGAAAAAAGATGGAGAAACCAAAGTAGAAAACCTCGTGGTGATGACAGTCGTGACAAGTCTAAAGGAAGATCGAAGTCAAGAAGTGAAATAAAATGTTATCGTTGTGGCAAGTTAGGAACCTTAAAAAAGAGTACAGTCAAAATGGAAAGGTGAAGAAAATAAATAACAAAAGGAGACTGTGACAGTTGCATCTGATGCAGAGGTGTTTATTGCTTACGGTGAAGCATTTGCCAGCCTTTCATGCCAGGATTCTACATAGATAGTCGTTACAGTAGCTTCTATTCATATCATTCCATGTAGGGATTTCTTTTCATCCTATACCAGTAGTGATTTTGGTTGGATTGGGATGGGAAATGAAGCTAAGACAAAATTATTGGCATGGGAGATGTGCAATTAGAAACAATGGTAGCATGTTACTTCTCATGGGTGTCAAACATGTTCCTGATATGCGCTGTAGCTTGATTTATGTTGGAAGCTTGATGAAGAAGGCTATCATAATCACCTCGGAGATGGTAGTTGGAAACTTACAAAGGGTTATCTTGTTTTAGCAAGAGGAAAAAAGACTAATGGTCTCTACAGAACAGAAGCAAAACAAATTCATGGAGAGGTGAATATTGCTGACAATGAACTCTCTCTTGAGCTATGGCATAAGCGGCTTGGTCATATGAGTGAAAATGAACTTCAAATTCTTGCCAGAAAGAAGCTCCTACACAATGTCAAAGGTACATCACTTATGCCTTGTACTCGTTGTTTAGTCGGAAACCAAAGTATAGTTTCATTTCGTAGATTTCCTACATCTAGAAAGACTCACATTCTTGATTTAGTTCATACATCAAAATGCTAAGTAAATATCTAGGTGGTGCATTGTATTATGTTACATTTATTGATGATCACTCTAGAAAGGTGTTTGCATATCCTTTGAAATCTAAGGATCATATGCTGGAAGTTTTTTAAGACTTTCATTTGAAAGTTGAAAGAGAAACTGGAAGGTAGTTAAAATGTGTTAGAGCAGATAATGGTGATAGATACAAAGGGCCATTTGAAGAGAACTGCAGAAGATATGTCATCAGTTGTTCCGAAGACCCTACAACAGAATATGGTGGCAGAGAAAATGAACATGACTATTTGTGATAAAATCAGATCTATGCTTTCTCATGCAAAATTACCTACGCACTTTTGGGATAAGGCAATAAGGACAGTAATTGACTTGATTACGAGGCTTTCGAATGATGAAAGTTTGAGAAGACCGAGGATTGTTGTATAAAAAACCTTGACCAAGGAATTGAAAGATCAATTCCTCCCATGAATACTTCGTGGATCTCAAGGAAATCACTCAAAAAAGTTGAAACAGGTGGGCACTATTCATAAATACGTGAAGAAACTCACGTCGTTGCTACTTCATATTGAGAATATGTTTGATGAAGACAAGTTGTTCAACTTCATTTCGAGTTTGCAAACTTGGGTTCGGGTTGAATTGATAGGGAGTAAAAGACTTGGCATCTGCAATTGCAACAGCTAACTACTTGATGAATTTTAAGCTTATTAGATTTTCTTACACGAAGGACAAAAGAAGGAACAAGGTGGGAAGAAATTAGGTTCGTACTAAGGCAAGAAGAAAGGTAAGAGCTCTGACTATTCTAAATCAAATGATGGTAAATTGTCTCAAAGCAAAAGCAAGAGCAAAAGTAATGTCTGTTTCATTTGTAATGGACCGCACCTTACACTGAAATGTCCCAAGCGTGAGAAACTAACTGCTCTATTTATGGACGATAAGAGTGATTCACAAGCAAAAATTTCTGCATGAGTCAATCCTCTGCAACTTGTGAATGTCTTGACTAAGAGGACGGAAGGCCAGATTCGTGGATTGATGTATGTTCCTGTTGGTATTAATGGGGAGATTGTGATGGGAACATTGGATACTAGTGCTACTAACAATTTTGTGAGTTTGAAGATGCTAGATAGATTGAGTTTGAAGTTGATGCATGCTACTTCAAAGATAAAGGCAGTAAATTTGGATGCTCAACCTATAAAAGGAGTATCTCAGTGTGATCTTCGTTTGGGCGATTAGGAGGGACAGTGCGGTTGAATACCCTTCTCCTTGATGACTTTGAGTTGATCCTTGGTGTTGAGTTTTTCGTGAAGGCAAATGCCTTGGTTGTGCCTTATTGCGCATAAGGTTTATTGTTGATGAGGGAAATCCTTGGTTCATCTCTGCAACTTTCCTCGATTAGAATAATCCTAGGGACAAACAAAAGTTGTTTGAATTGTAGTCGGTCAAACAGTAAGGATGACTATTCTTTTTTTTTTTCATGGAAAGGAAAGATCAATTTAATCTTCCTAATCAAGCAAACGATTTATAAGTCAAGGTTTGAACACAAAGAAAGTTGCATATTCACAATTTTAAATGAAAATACAATACGAACTACTCATTTTTACCATCGTTAAAATATCAAATTTTATTTAGACTTGGAGGGCTCCACCTTGATGTAAGTTACCATGATTAATTTATTACATTACAGTGCATGATTAACCTTCAATTCAAGGAAAAAAAAAAAGACATCTAATCTAAAATTCCATATACATGGTGCCACAATTGAAGGCTAATTGGGACAACGTTTAATCTTCATTATAGAAATAATATATATGCAAATAAAAATAATAAAATTCTCTTTAACAAATACAAATCATGCAAATTTATGTCCATGTGAAAGAATTGTGAATAAAACATATAATCATTAACTTATATTCATAGATGAGGCACTCAAAAGAAGTATGCCACTTTTTCCTTTTTCTCTTTCCAATTAAGAACATGTAAGAAAAATAATATAATTAGCTTCTTTCAAAGCTATATTAAAAAGTAGATTTCACTCCAATTTCAAAAATCGATCATATCTTTTTGTATTGCAAGTGCAATCATTGATTCAACCAGTGCTGTAATAAGGAGAAAGTTTCAAAATATTCAATTCCTAACTTTTGCACAAATCCCTTTGGAACCATTACAGTTTTATGTTTTTGTACCATTTTCATCTTGGTTTTGTTGGGGATTGAAACAATAATACAACAAGTAGCGGAAACAACTTTACCCTTCAGATTGTGCAGAATGAAAATGGCAGTAATAATATCCAACTCCAATAACTCACACACACTGCAAGAAATTAAATAATTGAACTCGTTGATTTGTTCACTAGGGAAATCCTCCAGTGTGAAGAAAAACCCCGGGACCTAGTCCAGTAAAAGGCTTCCACTATAAAAATAATAGGATACATAGTTGACCCTCTCTATAACACACTCCAGAGGCTACCAATACATCAAGGACGCATTTAGTTCTTGGATATAACAACATTATCATAAAATAAATACACACTATAACAAGGAGAAATCTCATAAAGATGTGTGTACAGCCTAGAAAAATGGAGAAGAATCTGGATGATCAGCTCTAGTCAAAATGTGGTCCTCTTCGCGAGGAACAACATACTGAAATTTCACTTTAATCGGACCACAAATGAACGTCTGATATTTGGCAAGAAGAACCTGAGCCCTCTCTCTCTCTAAAGAAGAATGAAGCTGCTGCCTTTGGTTTCTCTTCCTTTGTTTTAATTTAAATTGGTTTTGGGCCTATGTGATAAAAGGCCCACTAACCAATTTAATGAGTTCCATCACGTGGAGGAAATACCCAACAAATCTCCATATCCTAACTACGTGAGGCACTCCACCAAGCCCGCTTTCCTTCTACATACTTGTAGTTTCTCCATAGGCAATGGCTTTGTCATCATATCTGAACCATTCTCATCAGTATGGATTTTATCAAGCTCTAACTTCTTCATTTCTTGAGCATCTCGAATCCAATGATACCTTACTTCAATATGTTTGGATCTTGAGTGGAATGTTGGATTCTTACTAAGATGGATAGCACTCTGACTATTGCTGATGCATAAGGCACATTCTTCATTTCTTCCTTCTCTTTCTCACTTGAAGGACTTTTCTTTGAACTTAGCTTCAAATGCCTTGCAAGTGGAGAACTTACTGGTGTTGCTTTGTTTATATTGAACCTGTGTAATACCTTCTCGATATAACCTTCTTGTTATAGCCATAGATTTTCCATTTTTCCTTGTCATGAGAGATCTTTATACTGAGAATTTGATTTGCATGTCTCAAGTCTTTCATCTCAAAGGACTTACTCAACTCCTTTTTCAGCTTCTTAATTTTTCCAATGTCACAACCAACATATCATCTACATATAACAAGAGAATAATAAATTCTCCATAAGAGAATTTCTTTATGAACACACAATGGTCATAAGTTGTTTTGGTGTAGTCATGCTCAACCATGAAAAAAATCAAATTTCTTGCACCATTGTCTTGGGGCCCGCTTGAGACCATACAAGCTTTTCTTCAATCTACACACAAGATTTTCTTTGCCTTTAACTGTAAATCCTTCTTGTTGCTCCATGTAAATTTCCTCATCGAGGTCACCATGTAAAAAAGCTATCTTCACATCAAGTTGTTCGATCTCCATATTCATACTGGCTGCCAAGCCTAATACAACCCGGATTGAAGACATTTTAACTATAGGTGAGAAAATTTCTTCAAAATCAATACCTTTCTTTTTGACAAACCCCTTTACAACCAACATTGCCTTCTACATGACTGTAAGCTATTTGGTTCAACTTTTAGTTTGAACATCCATTTGTTTTTCATTACTCTCTTACCGTTAGGCACCAGATCATAAGTTTGGCTCTTATGCAAGGATTTCATATCTTCTTGTACATCTTTTAACCACTTCATTTTCTGGTCATATTGTAGAGCTTCCTGATAACATTCTGGCTCTCCCCTATCAGAAAGTAACACATACTCATTACTAGAATACCTCTTAGAATGCTGACGCTCTTTAGTAGATCTTCTCAACTCTACTTCAGCGAGCACCTCAAAATGAACATTCTCTTGATTTTGATCTAGTTCTGCATCACCATGTGTAGATGCTTCATCATGTCTATCTTCTATAATGTCATGTTCTTCTTGCACATTTTCTCTGTGATAATCATGTACCATAGGGTGAGTACATGTGGAACTAAACTCATTTGTTCTTCATTGACCGTACTTAGCTTCTTAGTCTAATAGTAGGCCCCGAGTTTCTGTCGAAGCCTTGAGTATGACACACCCATTGCCCATTACCTTTAATGATTTTCATGTGTTGAATGGTTTTAAGGTTAATGGTGTCGGTGTGTTTGGGTTTAAGAAAATGCTCATTGTGTAATGACACTTTGAAATGTTGAAAAATCTTAGTAAAAAGCATGCCATAAGGTAAGCCTAAAACTCTAGTGGACTTGATAACGTGGAGAATGTGACTCAAGAATATATAGGGAAAGTCCAATTTACGATCAACAAGAAGTGAGCCAAGAATAAACAAGTCGAGGTGGTGAACATTTTCAAAATCTCCACTCCGGGGGACAATGATATGTGCAATAGCTCGATGAAGAATCTTACATAGAATAGTAAGATGATTTAGGTTTAGGGTCATGGTGGTGGATAGCGGTCGATCGGTGACTCCACTACGAGCTTCAATTTCATTATAACCCTCAAATCTAACGGAATGGTGTTGATCATAGGCAAAGTTTTCACATTGGTCTAACCCGAGAATTCTTAGAATAGTATTTCTATCAAGAGTAATCCGTTTACCTTTAATATTGCAAGTGATAATGAGTGAATAAAACGATAGATTACAATAAAACTCATGAATTAGGTTAGGATAAACATATTTCAAGATAGTAACAACATTCGTCCACACAATATTTTCAAAGTATTCTTCTAGCCTAAAAGAAAGGGCTTTGGTAGTAAATTTGAATAAATCGATGGACTTACCAAGTAAAATGGGACAATCGTTGAAATGGTCGGGCATGGGTGTGTCAACCCCAACAATCGACGAGCTTGCTTCCCCTTACTTTGATTTCTTCTTTGTAGGCATGGGTAATATTGGAATTTTCGATTTTTGGAGTGAGGGACTTTTGGGTTTTCAAAACATTTGAAGAGAAAGTAATGAAAAATGGTTGGAAGTGAATGGGCAATAAGTATTTGAAGTGGGTTATTGTTTAGATATAATTTACAAGAAGTATTTGAAGAGAAATCACAATTTTTGAATGAAGAACCCTAATTGCCCAAATCTTCAATTTTGGATGAAAATGGAATTAAAACTTGAGATTTGTTGAGAGAGTGAGATGAGTTTGATAGATTTTGTGAAATATGAAATGATTTTGGTGAAAAAGAGTGAAAGAAAAGTGAGTAGAAGTGAGGAGATGAGTGAAGTTTGAGAGAAGAGATGAGAGGTTCGAGATTTGTGGTTTTTGAGAGAGTGAGAAAAAAAATCTGGTAATAAGAGGAAGAAGAGAAGCCCGCCTCTATTGAGTTCGGTTGACCGAACTTGCCTGAGAAGGCGTTAGTCCTCCAGTGAAGTTCGGTCGACAGAACTTCACTTTACGTGGATCGACACTACCTGATATGGTCAAATTAAGACAAATTTCTCAACTATTGTTCAGTCTTTTCTATTTTTAGACAAGTTAACCACATATTTCGGATTCATTAATGATATCCAATCCTCTTCGAATGTAAGAAAATCTATCGAGAGTAAGAGGTTTGGTAAGAATATCGTCCAATTGTTTATCGGTACTCACAAATTCCAAATAAATATCACATTTTTGCATATGATCTCTAAGAAAGTGATGTCGAATTTTAATGTGCTTTGTGCGAAAGTGCAAGATGAGATTTTTTGACAAATTTATAACACTAGTGTTATCACACATAATAGGGGTATTTTCAAAAGTCAAGTGAAAATCACTAAGAGTTTGTTTCATCCATAAAACTTGAACACAACAACTAGTGGCCGATATGTATTCGGCTTCGGCGGTTGATAGTGCAATGGAGTTTTGTTTCTTGCTAAACCATGACATATGGGCAAAGCCTAGAAAGTGACAAGTTCCACTAGTGCTTTTTCGAGTGACAGTTCCACTAGTGCTTTTTCGATCAATAGTGCAACCCGCCCAATCGGCATCCGAATAGCTAATGAGGTCAATGTGTGTGCCTTTTGGATACCAAAGGCCTAAAGTCCTAGTACCACATAAATATCTAAATATTCTTTTTATGGCACCTAGAAGTGATTCTTTAGGATTTGATCGAAATCTAGTACATAAGCATACACTAAATATAATATCGGGTCTACTAGCGATTAAGTAAAGAAGGGATCTAATCATACATCGATATTTTGTTACGTTAATTGAAGTGTCATTCTCATCTTTATCCAATTTGATTAATGTACTCATTGGAGTATTCATCGGTTTCAAGTCTTCAAAATCGAACTTCTTGAGCATGTCTATAATGTATTTTGTTTGACTAATAAAGATACCTTCATTAGTTTGTTTGATTCGAAGTCCAAGGAAAAACTTTAGTTCTCCCATCATGCTCATTTCAAATTCTTTGCTCATACATTTAGAAAACTCTTCATAAAGGGAAATATTAGTAGCACCAAAAATAATATCATCAATATAAATTTGTACAACAATCATGTCATCCTTTTTGGTTTTGATAAATAGTGTGGTATTCGCATTTCCCATTTGAAAACCATTTGAGATGAGAAATTTACTCAATATTTCATACCAAGTTCTAGGAGCTTGTTTCAACCCATATATAGTTTTTCTAAATTTAAATACTTTTCCAGAAATATGTGATTTTTGAAACCAGGAGATTGTTCTACATAAACTTCTTCTTGAATGAAACCGTTTAGAAATGCACTCTTCACATCCATTTGATAGAGAGTAAAACATTTATAACAAGCAAAAGCGAGAAGCATGCGAATAGAATCTAATCAAGCAACCGGTGCAAAGGTTTCTTTGAAATTTATATCTTCTTCTTGATTGTAACCTTGGACAACTATCTAGCCTTGTTACGTACAACAATACCATTTTCATCTCATTTATTTCGAAAGACCCATTTTGTACAAATAATGGTTTGACTATTTGATCTATCAACCAAATCTCAAACATGATTCCTCTCAAATTGATTTAATTATTCTTGCATTACAAGAATCTGAAACCCATCAAATTCGGCTTCTTTAAAATTCTTTCGTTCAATTTGAGAAATGAAAGTACAATTATTTAAAAAGTTTTTGGTAGAATTTCTAGTACTTACATCTTTGGAGGGATCTCCGATGATGAGCTCCTTTGGATGTGAGGGAACAAACTTCCATTTGATAGGAAGTGTTTGATCATCTTGATTTTTGGAAGTATCTTCTTCTTCTTGTTATTGAAGATTTCGTTCTTCCAATTCTTTGTCTTCAACTTCTTTGAGATCTTCCTTGTTTTGATCTTGAATGTTCATTTTCTCAAAAGGGGTTTCCAAACATATATTAATATATTTATCTTGATCAAGAGAATTAGTTTTATCAAAAGTAACATGCATGGATTATTTCACTACTAAAGTTCTTTTGTTAAAAACTCTATAAGCTTCGCTAGTAGGTGAATATCCAAGAAAGATTCCAATATCGGATTTTGAATCAAATTTTCCCAAGTTTTCTTTTGTGTTAAGTATAAAACATTTGCAACTAAAAACTTTAAAATAACTAATGTTAGGAACTCTATTTTTCCAAAGCTCATATGGAGTTTTAATGTTCTTTCGACTAACCAAAACTCTATTCATAATGTGCAACCAGTGTTAACGGCTTCGGTCCAAAAATATTTGGGTAAATTGTTTTCATAAGCATGGTCCTAACCATTTCTTACAATGTACGATTCTTTCGTTCTACAATACCATTTTGTTGAGGAGTTCTAGGAGTCGAAAAATAATGTTCATATCCATTTTCTTTACAAAAATCATCAAAAGAAATATTATCAAATTCTCCACTATGGTCACTTCTAATGGTTGTGATAGAATATCTTTTTTTCATTTTGAACATTTTTACAAAAATGTTTAAATGCTTTTAAGGCTTCATTTTTCAAGTTCAAAAATAAGACCCAAATGAATATTGAGAAGTCATCAACGATGACAAATGCATAGTACTTGCCAGCTAAACTTGCGGTTTTAGAAGGTCCAAATAGATCCATGTGAAGACGTTGTAACAGTTTTGTAATTAAAGAGAATTGCTTGGTTTTGAAATAGGTTTTAGTTTGTTTTCCAAATTGACAAGCATCACAAATCATGTCCTTTTCAAATTTCAAATTTGGTAGACCTTTAACAAAACAAGTTTTTGAAATTTTTGAAATTAGGTCCGTACTAACATGACATAATCTTCTATGTTATAACCAAGTATCATCTTCAAAACTTGACAAATATTTTAATTCTTTTTCAAATTTAATATTGATGACATAAAATCTTTACAACGACTACCCATGAACAACACCTCTTTCGATGTAGCATCCTTAATAAGGCATTTTGAAGAATCGAATTTAATATGATAACATTTATCACATAATTGACTAATACTTAGCAAGTTATGTTTGAGATTCTCTACTAATAAAACATTTTCAATAGATGGAGATGAATGATTACCTATATTTTCAATGCCCATGATTTTTCCTTTTACATTATCTCCAAATGTGACATGACCTCCATTTTTTCTTTTGAAACTTGACAATAATGTTTTGTCCCCGGTCATGTGTTTTGAGCAACCACTATCCAAGAACCAATTGCTCTTTATCTTTGAAGGCACCTACAAGAGTTGATTCAAATTTTGATCTTGGTACTCATTTAACTTTGTGTCCTTGATAGTTAGTGTTAGTGGACCCTTAAACCCACTTATTTTTTAGAAAATGTAGATTCTTTTTTATTGATCAATTAAAAGATATATGTCCAAATTTGTTACAAAAACTACATGTGGTGTTAGAAGCTTTGACAAACATATTCTCAAGAAATTTTTGTTTTAGAGAAGGTTTGTATCCAATGCCACTTCTATTAGAAACACATTTTTTATTCCCAAACATTAAATCAAAGTTTTTCTTTCATTGTGTAAATTTGTGCACATTGTTGGTTAAATCAAGGCCTTTTCTTTTAGGGAAACATTTTCTTTAATTAGAAGTTCATGATCATTATTTTTCTTCTCAAAGTCCTTTTGAGTTTTTAAAAGCTTTTTGGTCTCATTTTTCAATAAAATATGTTGCTTTTTGAGGGTAGAGTGTTTGAGAGTAAATTTTTTAAAGACACTAATAATTTCATCATATGAAGTAGATAATTCATCAAGTGTCATTTGTGTTTACCTCATCCTCCATGGCCATGAAACACATGTTTACAATTTCATCTTGACCTTCATCTTCTTCTTGCTCATCATCACTATCATCCCAAGTAGCGTGTAGAGCTTTCTTCTTGAAGAATTTTCTCTTATTCGGACATTTGGTTCTTTTGTGACCAGGTTTGTTACAATCATAGCAAACAACATTTTCGTTCTTTTCTTCACCTTTGTCTTCTTTCTTTTGGAATCTACGGTTGTTGCGAAAACCTCTCTATTTTTTGACAAGAAGAATAAGATCATCAAGTTCTTCATCACTCTTGTTTGAGTTTGAGGTTTTTTCATTATTTAAAGATTTCAAAGCTATTTATCTTCTAGGAGAATCCTTCTTTTCTTCCTCTTTTGCTTTTCTTAATTTCTTCTTTGTTTCGGCATGATTTAGCTCATAGGTTATCAAGGTTCCATAAAACTCTTCCAAATGATATGTGTTGATATCTTTGGTGTTCTCTATTAACATTCTCTATTTTTACTCTTTTTTCTTTTGTTTGATATTTTTATCCCACTGAATTTTTGTTAAACTAAATTTTTAACAATGTAGTTATTGTACAAATAATCATCAAACGAGAATATTGTAAATTATTAGATAATTATTGATAATTACTTAGTCTTATTAGGATATTTAAATTACTCTTATTTACTTCATAATAGTATATTCTTTTTATATTATTACTCTACGGGTCTACTTGATTCGAAGATGAAATTTGGATGGAAAGAAAAAGAATTATAGAGAATTGAATTGCCTAGAACTTGTTTTACTTTGAATTGTCAATTAATTATGTTTGATTGATATAATTTTTCACCTGAAAAATGTTGAAATTTTCTATCTTTTAGTATTCGTTTGACTTTATTTTTCACGAAAATTGTTAATTAAAGGGATATAATGTCTAAAAATTGGGGATATAATTTGGATTGCCCAAAAAATTGGAAAATTCTTGGTGTTCGTTTGGTTTTATTTTATATGAAAATTGTCAATTTAATGAATAATCTTTTTATAATTGAGAATAGATTTTGTTTATATTGCCCAAAAAAATAAAGATGGAAAATCAAAAACCACCTAAAAGGTGGGAAATGAAACTCATCTAAAACCAGGAAAATGGACAAAGGTAGAAAATCAATTTTTGGGAAAAGTGCCATCAAACATGACAAAAGTGAGAAATGAAACTTTAATTCCATTTTCCATGAAAAATGGTCTATCAAACAGACCTTATTTGGAACACTATGAGTCCATCGTCATAATAAAATCACATTTGAATCTTTGACATTTTATGTCTCTCTATTTTTTCATTGCCTCCTTACTAAGCCCCAGTTTGGCCTTATTATTTCAAATTTTAATGGAGAATAATATTGTTTTAAAAAATTTGTGGTTGAAATTCGAATTACATGTACATTATTTTATAGAAGATTGTGTGATTAAAAATAGGAGAGAGTAAAATAAGATTTAATTTAATGATGGCCAAACAGGGGTTAAGTTTTATAACAATTAACAAATTATTTTTTACTGAGGTCTTAAAGCCTATTTTAGCCTTTATTTGATTCTATTTTTTTTCAAAATATATTTTTCGCTCTCTTCTTTTCTTACACACATTTTTCAATAAAATAATATTACACGCAAATTCAATTTTTTTTAACTACATATTTTTTTTAACCAAATTTTCCAATTATATTGATTAATTTACCTTACGTTAAATTCATCAATGGCCATCCAATTTAATACTTAGTGTCACCTTGGCCAACAAATTTGATTTTATTTCACCATTATCATTCAACTTTATACTTAGTGTCACCATGGTCATCTAATTTGATTTTATTTTACCATGGCCACCAAATTTCATATAACATTTCATCGTGTCCACCTAACTTCTTTTCACCATTTTCATTAATTTAAAAAGGAGTAAAGATGTAACTTTACATTATATATCAAAATTAAATTTAAAATAAAACTTATTTTAAAATAAAATAAAATAAAACCTTATTTTAAAAAAAGAATTACTTAAAAAATAAAATAAAATAAAAACTTATTTTTAAAAAAAATGTTACTTATTACTTAATTTTTTTTATATATATTTAAAATACAAAATTACTATTTTACCATTTTAAAATTAGTGAAAATATTGAAAAGAAATTGGGTGGTCGTACTAAATGTTATATGAAATTAGGTGGTTATGGTGAAATGTTATATGAAATTAGGTGGCAATGGTAAAATAAAATCAAATGGGACGGCTATGGTGATATTAAATATAAAATTGGAGGGTTACGATGAAATAAAATCAAATTTGAGTTATTGTTGAGGTTAAAATATAAAGTTGAAAGTTGAGTGATTGGATTTAACCCAATTTACCTTTATACCCGTATTGCCTCGCCACAGCCCGTAAATAGAGGCTGGCGTAGGGTTCGAAGGTGGTTTTTCATCGCACAAACCGGTTGCCCTCCACAGAGAGAAAACCTTCTCAGCCTTCCTTCTCTCTCTGGAAGAAATTCACCATCAAAATAAATCCCAAATCGTTGTCATTCAGTTTATCATCTATCTGGCAACTTATTTAGTTTTCTTTTTGATATAGGGTTGGGATTTAAGCGCCGAATTATTAATTTGTGAAGTGTAATTAGGGTTGTGGGACACAATTTTTCTGGATATATCGTGTACACATTGAGCTAGAGGATCGGACATTAAAGCGATCTGAATTATAATAGGTGGAATTTTAGTTAGGGTTTTATTCTTTGTATTGGGAGTAGAAGTGGAGGTAGATTAGATTATTGGACATTTAGGCTCAATTTATTAATAGAGGGTTGGGATTTAAGCGTTGAATTTATAGTAGGTGAAATTTTAGTTAGGGTTTTGGAAACAATTTCTTGCGTGTAGAAATGGAGGGAGATGATCAGACATTCAGGCTTAATTTTACGAGCGAGGGAGTCGTGAAGCTTCGTGAGCAAGTCACAGAGAAACTCAAGGAGTTCATGGGCGACTACACTGATGACACTCTTGTGGTATGGAATGAAATTTTATTCGGGATTTACTTGTTTATTTTTGTTACAAGGTTTTATGATTTGCTCATATAAAAATGTGGTTAAATGTTGTTTATTGTACTGTAAATGTCTATTGGCATGTAAGTCGTGTATTTTTGGTTAAACCCGTGCATATATAAATTTGTTTGGGTATAATTCTTTGTAACGTAAAATGATGACTTATTTTAATGAAAATCTACTAAGTGGAGACAGAAAATACTTCTGAGGAGAGAAAGTTGAAATATGATATTATGAAAATGGAGTGGGTTTTTATTTTGAGCAAAACTGAAAATCGATAATGTAAAAACAGAGCGTTTCTAATGATTTTTATGACATTTCATAACCCACCTTTTGATAAATAGCTGATTTTCCAATGACATTTTGGATGGCGATGCAACAATCTGAATGAGTCGCTAGTCAGTACCAGTTTTTCTGTAGTAAGATTTAATCCATGTGTCCTTGTTGCTTCCGGAACGAAATAATTGGTTTTTTAAACCTCTAATGATTTGGACAGGGCTCATTTCTGTGCGCTTATCTTGCACTTTTCCTTTCGATTATGCCTACAAGGTTGCAATACTTTGTCCTTATTCTTTTTTCGCCTTCCTTCCTCTCCTCTTTGGCTGTTGGTTTGAGTGCAGTTTAGTTTAGTATCTTCAGGATAAGAATTAAGTCAACATGTCTTGAGGTCATGTGGACTGTTTGGATGTTGTTTTTGTCTTTTGTCTTTTATCGTTTTCCTCCCGTCTAATTTTAATCTGCTGTTTTCATTTCAAATTTATATTTGTACATGATATTTATTTACAAGCTCTTTTGTGTTGCTTGATCTATGATTTTTAATTTTGGATCTTGGAGGATAAAGATAAAAATAAAATTAAAAATAAGTAATTGATTCATGGAGGTCATAGCTTTGCATATTATTGAACATCTTGATACAGCTCTTATATCAATATTACATTTCAGAATATTCTCGTGATGTTAGATAATTTTGACATCTTTGTCCCTGCATGTTCATTCATTTTCTTTGATGTGCTTGTAGGAGTATGTTATAGTCTTGCTAAAAAATGGAAGGCGTAAGGATGAAGCAAAGAATGAGTTGAATGTATTTTTGGGAGATGACAGTGACTCTTTTGTATCTTGGTAAGGTTACTTCCATTGCATAAACATTGTGCATAGCCTGTGAAGCATAATATTTATACCAATATTTTGTATTATGTAGGCTGTGGGATCATTTGGTATCAAATCTTGATTTATATGTGCTACCACGGGAACCTCATCCAAATATAGTCCCCAAAATAAAATCCACAATTGGTGAGCAGGTTGGAAGAAATGATTTGCATCAGATCAAGTCTACAGGAGAGAATGAAAATACTAGTAAAACACCTAGAAACCGTCACAAACGGGAGTGGAAAACGTCGAGGGATGAAGATCAAGTCCCCTCTCTTAGAAGCTCTGTGATAACCAGTGTGAATGCTGATGAAGAACCTCAACGAGAACTTCGTCAGACAAAACGTTCTCTTTCTCCACAGCTGAAAATTCAGAAAAAACGAAGACGTCCTGAGGAGAGGGAACTGAAAAAGGTGAGTTCACTGGCAGCATGAATCTTTATGTTCTATTATCTTTCATAATTTAGATATGAGTCTCTTAGACTATCTATCGGTGTATGCTACGCATTTAATCTCCTTCCTTCTATTCATGCTTTGAAACCATCTTTTAAGTTGGGCCAGAAATTCTGAGACTTCAGATCAGCCATCATGATCGTTTCCATTTATTTATTTATTTTTTCTTTGGAGAATTGAGCATTGATATATCAAAAGAAAATCGTTTTTATCCATGAGCTTGCACCACACGGTTCTGCATCCTTTGAGAAATCTTTAAGATATATATTACATCTTTTATAGACATGACTGTGCATATTTTCCATATCTTTGTACTCAATTCTTAATAAAATCTTAGATTCCCCCTCTTCATCCAACAAGAAAAAATAAAGGTAAAATGCCGTGGCACCATAAGCTGTAATACTTATTCAATATTTACATTCTATTTTGTTTCTTTGAACTAACCAATGAAGAAAGTAGATTTGACTGGATAAAATTGTGTCATCAAATGAGATTATGATCTAAATGCAATATGTGGAAGTAAATTTACTAAAGAACATATTTAGCAATGGGTAGAAAAGTTGAATCTTTTGTTGGTGTTGAAGGAACAACCCTATCTAATGAAGCCTATTAGATTTGACAGGACAAAGTTGTGCAGTTGACCGCGAGGATGAAATTTTACCAAACATTAAAATGTTCATATTTTTCCTTTTATTGAATTTTTTTTTCCTGAAGAAAATTATATCATATCAATCTTCTTGAAAAGAACTAAATCTTCATTTTTTTTTTGGTAAAACTAACCGTATTATCCCATTAACAATATCAATAAGATATAGTACTTGTAACAACTTATAATGTAATTATATTTTGCAGTCAAAGTCAAATATAACAACCACACGATGATTACTACTCACTTATTATCCACACATTTTGTGGGTCTCACTACTTTTTATTATAGTCTAATTATCATTTTTACTAAACAAGCACATATGGCTAAAAATTTTCGTGTATCAGCCTTAAGAGTGCACAGAAATTCAAGAACCATGTAATGCATGCAGGAATCGAAAGAGAACTTAGAACCACTGACGAGAAAAGAAGCTTTCTTTGGGATAAGCTAGCCCTCAGCTTATGATGGCAAAGACCCCAAGTCTCTGACGCTTATTCTGCTAATCATTTCTCTGTGTTAGTAGTTTCTATTCTGAGATGTATTTAGTCCAAATTTATCCTGGAAAAGATATGGCCAAAATCTCTTGTGCACTACTATTCTAAGAAGAAACCATATGGACTTCAGCGTTTTGAATTAACTACTAAGGTTTGAATTAACTTCTTCAGATTCTTGGAAATGGATATATTAGAAGCAAGGTCATGGTGCATGAGTTGGATATAGCATATCCTAACACCA
The DNA here is from genome assembly GCA_019097785.1 of Fraxinus excelsior. Taxonomy (NCBI): domain Eukaryota; kingdom Viridiplantae; phylum Streptophyta; class Magnoliopsida; order Lamiales; family Oleaceae; genus Fraxinus; species Fraxinus excelsior. The sequence continues at coordinate 19,863,838 of CM032639.1, read as the reverse complement.
GTTATTGTATCTTAGGATGACTCCCTCATAAATTGTTATGAACTTATGATGACGCATATGGTTTTTTCCTATTCTAAAGCTCAGCTTCTTTGTGGCAAACCTAAGTGCATGCATGTCTTTTTCTGGGCTTGCATGTGCTCTAACGATGCACTTGGTATCGCCACCTCTGTGTATAACTTTGAACAGGATGATTTTCTGTGGAGTATTTGGTGGTAATTTTATGTGGCCAAATGCACTAGTATCTCAGCTTCTGCTTGATCATATCACAACTTCGCCTCGAATATTCCACAGAAATCCTTGCTCAAATATTGTCTGTGTTTTGGTGATATCAAACTGATAATGTTCACTATCAGTTCGAAACTAATCAATCTTCAATTGCTAAAGAGTACTTTTAGCGGTATCTTTAATTTTCCCGTTCTTGATTTCTTTTCAAGAATTGTTAGTCCATTGATTGTTTACCCTGTGCTGTTCAATTTAATTCGATAGGAAGAAGTTTCTCAGGCATCCAGTGATGCGCCACGGAGGCTACTGCAATTTGCAGTAAGAGATGCTGTTGCTACTTCTAGGCCATCCGATTCAACTGCTGAGCCTTCCCTTAAACGCCTCCGATCAGTAGTTTCTACATCGGCAGAGGATTCATCCCTTGAAGCAGGCCCTCAGAGAATTCGATCTGTAGCAGGCATACGTACTGCCATGTCCACTGCTATTAAAGCCGTTGCAGAAGCTGCAAAAGATGTAAGCAGAGTTAGATCCTCGGGCAATGTGTTTGATAGGCTTGGTCGTGCTACTGATGATTTGGATGCCTCTGACCATGTAGAAGAGTATAGAAAAGGCACTACTGAAAATAGAGAAGGTGGAGCTTTTAGTGATGTAATGGAGGACATTCATTCTGCTTATCTTCAGAGAAATGACTTTTCTAGACGGTATGAAGGAAATGTGTCATCTTTCCCAAGCCAGAGAATTATCACATCTGATTCAGCATATAGTGATGAAGGTTATGATATCCGTAAAACAATGGATATAACTCAGCCAGGCACTTCTCGTGGAAATAGGGGTGATCACTCTTTAGTTGTTCACTATGGTTCTTCTAATGATGCAGATGAAATAGTGGGTAAACCACATAAAAATCAGGATCAGACTGAAACCATGCCCAATATAGCTCATAAAGTTAGTTCATCTGTAAAAGTGAATCTCTGGAAACCTCCTAATTATCAGGAGGTAAGAAAGGTTTCAGAGGTTGATAGTCAGAAATTAATAAAAGAGAGTAATACAGTGGCTGCTAATTCTGGAGGGCAGATGCAGTTGATGAAGGAGAACAACAATCTGAAAGTATCTGTTAATGGAAGAAATGTAAGATATCTGTGTGAGTCATGCATTCTTATGTTCCTTCATTTCTTCTTTGTCAGTTTGTCGGAATATTTTGCAGTTCATACAAAGATTAGTAATTTATTCACCCTTTTCTTTCACCCGTTTCTTTTGTATAGGTGAAAGTCCATACAGATCTGCAAAAGGAGTCACTACAGAGTCAGACATTGACACCTGGTAAGCTTCACATTCTTTCCTATGCCTTCTCTTTTTCTCTTTGCATTTTTTTAATGTATATCTATCTTATGCTAATATTCTATCGCGAGGTTGATTGCTGTCTGTTATTGTTATTGTTATTGTTTTCTGAATTTCTTTTTTTTTTTTAAATATTCCCATGAAGTTGGTTTACCATTGTGTTTAGTTTGTGTTTGGTAGTTTTCATGTCATGCATACTTTCCTTGGAAATATTCTTCTCTATGACGCTTTCTTTTGTGCAGGTTTAAATTCTATTGGTGCACCCTGGGAAGATGCTGATTCTCGAACTATCTTTGTTAGCAATGTACTTTCTCATATTCCAATTCTAAAGCTTGAACATGATGGATTAGAAATTCTGTATTTTTTAGTATTGACGCGGTTTCCTCTCTTAGGTTCATTTTGCTGCCACTAAGGACAGCCTTTCACGGCACTTTAATAAGTTCGGAGAAGTCCTAAAAGTGATAATTTTGAATGATCCAGCTTCAGGGCAGCCAAAAGGGTGAGATTATTTTGAATAGTCATTTTCCCAATCTAATGTCTCTGCTTGAAAGCTCATCCGGCAATATTTTTCTTATGCAGGTCAGCTTATATAGAGTTCATGAAGAAAGAATCAGCTGAGCTTGCTTTATCTTTGGATGGCACCTCATTTATGTCCCGCATTCTCAAGGTAAGTTATTGAAGAATATTATGGCCACTGTAGTAGGACTACTTTATGTAGACTGCACACGCTGTAGAGATGCAGTATATGTTTTTTGCTTATCTGATATTTACCTAGTCGACTGCATGTGCAATATGAATGCATTTTATATTTTTGCTTTTCCTAATATGCAGTTTATCAATTAAACCATCATTCCTTGTAATGAATCGTTGCATGAAAGTGAAGCTAGGCAACAACTAAATTCATACTTGTTTGGCTTAATTTGGTAAATTGGTGGTTGGGTTTTTATTTTTGTGAGAGATTTACATGTTATAAAACCCTTTTAAAGTGATTTCGGCAATTTATCAGTCTTAATGCATAGCTTTTCTATATTAGTTGCATGTAGTTTTATGTGAACTTGACCATCCTCTGGTATCATTGCAGATAGCAAGGAAAAGCTCTGTGCAACCTGAAAATGCATCTGTCATGACTCGGCCTCGTATTAGTAGAGCATCCCCGTTTCCAATTCCTAGATTTAGCAGAGTTCCTTTTGCAAGAGGCATTCCCAACGTATACAGGGCTCGTGTGCCAATCAAGCCAGGTGCAAGGAGTTTTCAGTGGAAGCGAGATACTCAGTCCACTGCAACTGAGATGTTGGGTCAAAATGGAAATAGTGTTGTTCCATCACCCACTACTCGAAGCCTAACGTATGTTCGAACTGAACCTAAAACAAATGGAGGTTCTAGCGTTGCTTAGTTAGGCAAACAATATTTTGGCATGGAGTCCCCAGCAGTGAGGGAAATTTTGAATTTCATTAGGGTTTCAAATCCTATGATCAACTTTATCAGGACATAATTGGCTATTTTGGTTGGTCAGAGACATCAGGACATCAGCCATGTTGGGAGATGGGCTTCATGGGTTGAAGTTGAAGAGAATTCCTGTTCTTCCGGCTTTACTTTCAGTAAGAGTTGAGTGGTCTCTTAATTAAAAACACACTCATTGCTCTATGCATTTTGTAAATATGAGACAGAATCAAGACTGTTTATTATTTCAGTATTGTTTTTCTATATTCCATAGTATAGAAAATCAAAAAAGAAGGGGAAAAAACAGAACCTCGGTGAGCTGCATTATTGTTTTCTTATGAACTGTTTGAGTTAAGAAATAAATGGTTTTGGAAAGTGCAAGTGTTTTTTTTTTTTAAAAATCATCCTGCGTTTGGTCGAAGCTGCATTCATACACTTAAATTGTCATTACGCCGTGCTTTCACCCAGCACCGTTCATGTACGACTTAGCCTATGGATCCAACTGTTGGACCACTGTGGATGTGGGGATTGCCTATGGCTGTGTCGACATGAACTCATCCCTGATGCCAGACGACAGCTTTATTTCTACCATGAGTCGATATGCAGTCTCAGAGTTGAGAGTCAATTCATATCCATGGGAACATTAACCTTAACATTAATGTCAAAGTGAGGGAAACTAACTCGGCAACCATCCATAAATATGCAAGTGAGAATATCGACAAGAATCACTGCTTATACATGAATATTGACAGGGAACCTAGCTCAGTTTCAATTAAACATCCATTAACGTGAAAGTGAAGAAATCTAACTCAAAAAGTAAAATTACTTAAAAAGTAACTTAAATGCAAACATGTCCATAAACTTAAACGTTCCTGAGCAACTTTATTGTCTGAACATGTTTTTGCTAGAAATGAAGTAACATAATCTATGAAAAATGTTATTTTTCTACTAAAATTCTTATTTTTAGGTGTTTAATTGATAATTTTTATCATGAAAAATATTTTATAACTTTTAGTCACGCGATCATATTTTCCTTAAAAACAAGGACACAATTTTTCTTTATGGAGGGTATGTTTTATTTTCCAGGTACTCTCTTTTTCTCTCATCTACACCCCATATACTCGCAAATAAAAAATGGACAAGTATAATAATTTTCTAGGTTGAAAACTAAATTAATCAAACACATTTAATTAATTTCTATACAAATAAGTTCTAGACAATTAAATTGTCTAGAATTTATTTATTTTTTATGCAAATTTCATTCTTGCAATCAAACACACCCTAAGTGTCAATATATAGTTAAATTTTAATTTGTTTCACCATGATCATCAAACTTTTTTACTTAGTGTTACCTAGGGTTGGGCAAAAACCAAATCGAACAAGTCAAATCGATCAACTCAACATAAACCAATCGGTTTGAATTGGCTTTTTAGTTCAATTGGGTTGGGTTCAGGTTAAAAAATCAAATTTTAGGTCATATTATGTTGGATTCTGGGTTATCTATTAAAACACAATCAAATACAATCCAACCCAATAAATTAAAAAATATTAAAAAGAAAATTAGTACTTACAACCAAAGTCATATTGGAAATATTGTAATCATTCATTTCCTTCTATTGAAAATGTTTTGTTAGTAGATAATCTCAAATATAATTTGCTAAGCATTAGTCAACTATATGATAAAGGTTATCATATCAAATTTGATTTTTCAAAATGCCTTATTAAGAATGCTATATCGAAAGAGGTATTGTTCATAGGAAGCTGAAGCAAAGGTGTTTATGTCATTAACATTGAATTTGAAAACGAATTGAAATGTTTGTCTAGCTTCAAAGATGATACTTGGTTATGGTATAGAAGATTATGTCATGTTAGTATGGACCTAATTTCAAAAATCTCGAGAAATTGCTTTGTTAAAGGTCGACCAAATTTGAAATTTGAAAATAACAAAATTTGTGATGCTTGTCAATTTGGAAAACAAATAAAAAGCTCTTTCAAAACCAAGCAATTCTCTTCAACCACAAAATCTTTACAACTTCTTCCCATGGATCTCTTTGGATCTTCTAAAACGGCAAGTTTAAGTGGCAAGCACTACGCATTTGTCATCATTAATGACTTCTCAAGATTTACTTGCGTTATGTTTTTAAACTTGAAAAAATGAGGTTCTAAAAGTGTTTAAACATTTTGGTAAAAAGGTTCAAAATGAAAAATGATATTCCATCACAACCATTAGAAGTGATCATGGTGGAAAATTTGATAATATTGTTTTTGATGATTTTTGTAAAGAAAATGAATATGAACATAACTTTTCGGCTCCTAGAACTACTCAACAAATGGTGTAGTAGAACGAAAGAATTGGACATTGCAAGAAATGACTAGGACCATGTTAAATGAAAACAATTTATCCAAATATTTTTGGGCTGAAACCATTAACACCGCTTGTTATATTATGAATAGAGTTTTAGTAAGTCGAAAGAACACTAAAACTCCATATGACCTTTGGAAAAATAGAGTTCCCAACATTAGTTACTTCAAGGTCTTTGGTTGCAAATGTTGATAACCCAAGAATAACTAACCAAGAGGGAGGTGAATTGATTTTTGAAATTTTTTCGACACTTAGTCTCAAAACAATTCGATACACAAGATATAAATGTAAAGTATGATACGAGAATTAAATATGAAAGTTCGATAACTTAATTCAAGCATAAATATATCACAATATAAATGGCAATGTAAAGTAAAGTGCAATAATGTAAAGATAACAAACCGATTTAATGGGGTTCGATACACAATGTGTTCTATGTCTCCATTACCAAGCTTTCTGTCACGAGCAAGGCCAAATGCACTATAATGGTAAATTACAAACAAAGAGTACCAATTCTTAAGTGACTTATAACAAGGAACACTTATCCTTAGGTGACTTACAACAAGGAGCACCCATCCTTAACAACAATCGAGTTTTCACAATGCTCTTGAAACCACCAAAGTATAAATAATAATTTTACAATTGAAAGAACTCTCTTAACAAATGATATAATCAAGTCAAGTATTTAGAGAGTTAGGATAAACTTCAATAGATAGCAAGTAATAAAGCTCAAGTGTCTATAAAGAAAATTTTGATGAATAATTGATAATGAAGTAGTTTGAGTTTTTGTATCCAAGTTTTCAAACCAATAATCTCTCTTAACAAATAATACAAATTAAGTATGAAGATAGATTTACACTTAAATCTAAGTGTTTGCAAATAAAACTTTTATCACGAATAAAAAATAGACGAAGTTATAAAAAGTTCTTTACAAAATAAAATTCTTGATAAGATGAATGAAAATAGGTTGAATCAATCAAGAATTTTTTTTTTTTGTAATAAATGAAATAGAACTTGGACTCAAGTAATCTCAATGATTTTTAATAAATAAGCTTTTAAAAGTCTCTTGTAAGTTGTTGGAATTGAATGTAAAGGAAATAGATATTTATAGAGCCAAAAATAGACACTTTCGGGTAAGTTCGATTGATCGAAAATTTTCGATTGACCAATTTTTTGAATATAGTCGTTGCAAGATTCTGACCGTTGGACTTTCAGTTGACCATTTTTTTTTTCAATTACTTTTTCAAAATATATTTCATATTATGATTCAGAAGCATTTTTATGCAAGTGATGAATTATGAAAATAATTTGAGCTTTATGCATTTGCTAAGAATCAAAGAGTTAATACATTTACATTTAAGTTTTGATAAACTACTTCTAAGCTTTAAAATTCAAAGTTCTTGTTCTTATTCTCTTCGAGTCTAATTTGATTGCTTGTTATTCAACGGATGACGATTTGAGTCTTTGAATGCTTAAGAAGATATATTCATGAAAAACTCAACAAACAAAATTTGTTAAAAATATAAGTGTATTGTTTGTTATAATCAAAATAAGTGGAGCTATATTGAATCATATGTCAACAATTTCCCCCTTTTTTATTATAACAAACAATATGTGATTTGTAATGATTTGTAGAAATATGCAAGATATTCCCCCCATCTTTTACACATCCATGGGAACCAAGTTTATATCATATATAACATGATGTTTTAAAGACATGCATTTTCACAATTCATTTACATAGTAAATCACAAGAAGAAGTTATCAAACTTAATAGAAATAGTTGAACTCACAAATTCCATAAGGATAAGTCACAAATACATAGTTCATAACAAAATGGAAATAACAAGTCACAATAATTACAATCACATATATCTTCATTTTCCCCCTTTTGGTATCATCAAAAAGTATGGGAACAAAGATGCTAGATTAAATTCCCCCTTAGATAAGACATAGGTGCAAGTTAGGAAAAACAAGTGAAAGTAATCATAGGTCACGACATAAAAATAAAAACATGAGTTCAAAAACGAAAATAGAGCTAAGAGACAATGTTTTAATCTTCCGCCGGTGGAGAAGACCCTTGAGGAAAAATGGAATACATGTGTGCAAAGAAAGTCTCTTGAGATAAACTCATTTGCTCCATACGTTGATCAAGAGCATTGACGGTAGTAGTAAGAGAATCAATCCGGCCTTGTAGGATGTTGAAATAATCTACGGTCATAGATTGGCCGGGGGTCGTTGTTACATGCGGAATAGACCCCTATGATGTGCTCAAGGAGAATCATCACCATCACCACCATGACCACCCATTCCTTCTTCCACCTCTTCTAAAGTGAATGGCCATGTAGTAAGCCCTGAGTTATTGTCGAAACCTTGAGTATGACACACCCATTGTCTATTACCTTTAACAACTTTCATGCGTTTAAGGGTGTTGAGATTAATGATATCAGTGTGTTTGGGCTTAAGAAATGGCTCATCGTCTAATGGCACATTGAAATATTTAAAGATTCTTGTAAGAAGCATGTCATAAGGTAAGCCTAAGGCTCTAGGAGATTTATGGATTTGTCGAATGTGCTTCAAAAAGAGGTAGGGAAAGTCCAATTGACGACCAACAAGAAGGGAGTCAAGAATGAATGAGGTGATGAACTTCTTCAAAATGTCCACTTCGAGGAACTATAATATGAGCAATAGCACGGTGAAGGATTTTGCATGGTATAGTAAGGTGGTTTAGGTTTAAGGTCATTGTGGTGGTGAGTGGTCGATTGGTGACTCGACAACAAGCTTTGAGTTCGTCATAACCCTCAAAGCTAAGGGGCTAATGATGAATATAGGCAAGGTTTGCACATTTTCCTAACCCAAATATTTCTCTAATGGTATTCCTATCGAGTTTAATATGTTTCTCTTTAATGGTGCAAGTGACAAGGAGTGAGTAAAAAGAGAGATCTCGGTAAAATTCACGAATTAAATCAGGATAAAAGCCACATTTGTCCACCCAATATTGTTAAAATATTCATATATCCTAAAGGAAGGAGCTTTGGTAGAGAATTCAAAGAAATCAATGGACTTACCGGTTAGAATGGGACAATCGACAAAACGGTCGAGCACGAGTGTGTCAACTTCAACAATCAACAAGCTTGCTTCCCCCTTCTTTGATTTCTTCTTGGGAGGCATGGGTATTTTCGGAATTTTTGATTTTTTGGTGAGAAAAGTTTTTGATTTTTCAAAATTTTTGAGAAAAACGAGTGAAAAATGATGGGAAAAGAGTAGGTAACAAACTTTTGAAGTGGGTTATTGTTTAAAAACACTTTGTAATGAAGTTTGGAAGAGAAGTCAAGATTTCTGAGTTATGAACAAAAAAACTTAAATCTTGAAATTTTTGATGAAAAATAGAGGAAAAACTTTAGATTTGATGATAAAATTGGTAGTTTTGGTGAAAAGTTGAAGAGATTTTAGGTTGGAAGATGAGGCTTGTGAGATTTAAAGAAAGAGATAGAGACGAGAGACGAGAAAAATTGAACTTTAGGTTGAAGAAAATGGGGATGAAGTTCTGGTGCAGAAAGGAGTGTTTAAAAAAGAAAAGAAAAAATTGGAGACTGTCTCTAGGAATTTCGGTCGATCGAAATTTCCTTGGGAAATATCGGTCCTCCTCTTTCGGTCGACCAAAAGCCATGCTTGTCGATCGATAATCTAGGAAAATATTTGACCCTCTCAGTCAGTTTCGACAGATCATTTGGTCGACCGAAAATATACAATAAGTCAACCGAAAAATCCTGAAAGCAATTTTCATTTTAAACATATTTAACCATAAATTTCGGATTCATCGATAATACCTAAACCTCTATGAATGTAAGAAAATCTTTTGAGAGATAGAGGTTTGGTAAGAATGTTGGCCAATTGTTTATCGGTACTTACAAATTCCAAATAAATATCACATTTTTGCACATGATCTCTAAGAAAATAATGTCGAATTTCGATATGTTTTGTGCAAGAGTGCAAGATGAGATGTTTTGACAAATTTATAGCACTAGTGTTACCACACATAATATGAGTATTTTCAAAAGTTAAGTGATAACCGCTAAGGGTTTGTTTCATACATAAAACTTGAGCACAACAAATAGCGGCCGATATGTATTCGGCTTCGACGGTTGATAGTGCAACGGAATTTTGTTTCTTGCTAAACCATGACACAAGGGCAAAGCCTAGAAAGTGACAAGTTCCGCTAGTGCTTTTTCGATTAATGGTGCAACCCGCCCAATCGGCATCCGAATAGCTAATGAGGTCAATGTGCGTGCCTTTTGGATACCAAAGGCCTAATGTCCTAGTACCACATAAATATCTAAAGATTCGTTTTAAAGCACTTAAATGTGATTCTTTAGGATTAGATTGAAATCTAGCACAAAAGCAAACATTAAACATGATATCAGGTCTACTAGTGGTTAAGTAAAGAAGAAATCCGATCATACCTCGATATTTTGTTACGTCAATTGAAGTGCCATTTTCATCTTTATCCAATTTGAGTGATGTAATCATTGGAGTATTCATTGGTTTTAAGTCTTCAAAATAGAACTTCTTGAGCATGTCTATGATGTATTTTGTTTGACTAATGAAGATGATGCCTTCATTAGTTTGTTTGATTTGAAGTCCAAGGAAAAACTTTATTTCTCACATCATGCTCATTTCAAATTCGTTGCTCATACATTTTGCAAACTCTTCACAAAGGCAAATATTAGTTGCACAAAAAACAATATCATCAACATAAATTTGTTTAACAATCTTGTCATCATTTTTGGTTTTGATAAAAAGTGTAATATCCACATTTCCCATTTGAAAACCATTTGAGATAAGAAATTTACTCAATCTTTCATACTGAACCCTAGGAGCTTGTTTCAAATCATATAGAGCTTTTATAAGTTTAAACACTTTTTTCCAGAAATTTGTGATTTTTGAAACCGGGAGATTGTTCAACATAAACATCTTCCTGAATGAAACCATTTAAAATGAACTCTTAACATCCATTTGATAGATAATAAAACCTTCATAATAAGCAAAAGCTAGAAGCATGCAAATGGACTCTAATATAGCAACCAGTGCAAAGGTTTTTTCGAAGTCTATACCTTCTTCGTGATTGTAACCTTGTAACACTAATCTAACCTTGTTATGCACAATAATACCATTTTCATCTCGTTTATTTCGAAAAATCCAGTGTGTACCAATAATGGTTTGATTATTTGGTCTATCAACCAAATCTCAAACACGATTCCTCTCAAATTGATTTAATTCATCTTGCATTGCAAGAGTCCAAAACTCATCAAATTCGACTTCTTAAAAAAAATATTGGTTCAATTTGAGAAATGAAAGACCTTTGGAAGGATCACCGATGATGAGCTCCTTTGGATGTGAGGGAACAAACTTCCATTCAATAAGGAGTGTTGGATCATTTTGATTTTTGGAAGTTTCTTCTTCTCATTGTTGAGGAATTTGTTGTTCCAAGTCTTTGTCTTCAACTTCTTTAGGATCTTACTTGTTCTGATATTAAATATTCATTTGCTCAAGAGGAAGTTCCAATTCTATATCGACACCTTTCTCTTAATCAAGAGAATTAGTTTCATCAAAAGTAACATGCATGGATTCTTCCACGACTAAAGTTCTTTTGTTGAAAACTCTATAAACTTTGCTAGTAGGTGAATATCCAAAGAAAATTCCAACATCGGATTTTGAATCAAGTTTTTCCAAATTTTTTTTTGTATTAAGTAAAAACATCTGCAACTAAAAACTTTACAATAACTTATGTTGGGAACTCTATTTTTCCAAAGCTCATATGGAGTTTTGGTGTTTTTTCAACTTACCAAAACTCTATTCATAATGTAACAAGCGGTGTTAACGGCTTCGGGCCCAAAAATATTTGGGTACATTATTTTCATTTAACATGATCCTAGCTATTTCTTGTAATATACGATTCTTTTGTTCTACTACATCATTTTGTTGAGGAGTTCTAGGAGTCGAAAAATGATGTTCATATCCATTTTTTTTTTTTACAAAAATCATCAAAAGCAATATTATCAAATTCTCCAACATGGTCACTTCTAATGGTAGTGATAGAATATCCCTTTTCATTTGGAACCTTTTTACAAAAGTGTTTAAATACTTTTAAAACTTCATTTTTCAAGTTCAAAAATAAGACCCAAGTGAATCTTGAGAAGTCATCAAAGATGACAAGTGCATAGTGGTTACCACTTAGACTTGCGGTTTTAGAAGGTCCAAAAAGATCCATGTGAAGAAGTTGTAACAATTTTGTAGTTGAAGAGAATTGCTTGGTTTTGAAAGATGTTTTAGTGTTTTTCAAATTGACAAGTATCACAAATTTTGTCCTTTTCAAATTTCAAGTTTGGTACTTTTAACAAAACAAGTTTTTGAGATTTTTGAAATTATGTCCATATTAACATGACATAATATTTTATGCCATAACCAATTATCATCTTCAAAACTTGGCAAATATTTTAATTCCTTTTCAAATTCAATATTGATGACATAACCATCTTTACATCGAGTACCCATGAACAACACCTCTTTCGATGTAGCATCCTTAATAAGGCATTTCGAGGAATCAAATTTGATATGATAACATTTATCACATAATTGACTAATACTTAGCAAGTTATGTTTGAGATTATCTACCAACAAAATATTTTCAATAGATGGAGATGAATGATTACCAATATTTTCAATGCCCATGATTTTTCCTTCGACATTATTTTCAAATGTGACATGACCTCCATCTTTCCTTTTGAAGTTTGACAATAATGTTATGTCTCCGATAATGTGTTCTGAGCAATCACTATCCAAGAACCAATTGCTCTTTATCTTTGAAGGCACCTACAAGAGTTGATTCAAATTTTGATCTTGATACCCGTTTAACTTTATATCATTGATAGTTAGTGCTAGTGGACCCTTGAACCTACTTATTTCTTTGAAAATGTAATTTCTTTTTTATTGAGCAATTAAAAGCTATATGTCCAAGTTTGTCACAAAAACTATATGTGGTGTTAGAAACTTTGACAAACATGTTTTCAAGAGATTTTTGTTTTAAAGAAGGTTTGTATCCAATGCCACTTCTATCAAAGACACATTTTTGTTTCCCAAGTATTAACTCAAAGTGTTTCTTTCCTTGTGTGAATTTGTGCACATTGTTTGTTAAATCAAAGACCTTTTCCTTTAGGAAAACATTTTCTTTGATTAGAAGTTCATGATCATCATTTTCCTTCTCAAAATCCTTTTGAATTTCTAAAAGCTTTTTGTCTCATTTTTAAATAAAATATGTTGCTTTTTGAGGGTAGAGTGTTTGAGAGCAAGTTTTTCAAAAGTACTTATAATTTCATCATATGAAGTAAATAATTCATCATAAGAAGGAGTGTCATTTGTGTTTATCGAAATATATCATTTTATTCACATCATGTCACTTGCACAATTAAGGACAAACATATCACTCTTGATAGAGCTACTCTTCAGGACATACTTGAGTTAGAGGAATGTGAAAATTATGCATATGTCCAAAATTATCTGGTTAGGTTTGAAGGCTACAAAGAACTTGAGGCTTGCTGTTGGGTTACCGACCGACCATTGACCACTAAAATGATTAAACCTAAACCATCTCACTATCTCTTGCAAAGTTCTTCATCGTGCAATAGCACACATTATCGTCCTTAGGAGTGGTCATTTTGAAGAACTCCATCATCTTGATTTATTTATTCTTGACTCACTCCTTGTTGGTCGTAAATTGGATTTCTCTTACATTTTCTTGAAACACATTAGGCATGTCCATTCATCTCCTCGAATCTTAGGTCTACCCTATGGCATGCTTCTCACAAAAAAATTTCAACACTTTAAGTGCCATTAGACGATAAACATATTCTCAAGCCGAAACACACCGATGTCATTAACATTAAAACCCTTAGACGCATGAAAATTCGTTAAGGGTGATGGGAAATGGTGTCATACTCAAGGCTTCGATAATACCTCCGGTCCTACTACTTGGCCATTCACCGAAGAAGATGCGGAAGAAGAAATGGGTGATGATGGTGGTAATGGCAATGAAGCACTGCGAGCAACACGATGTAGACCTACTCCTTCACATGTTGCACCTACTCCTGGCCAACAAATGTTCGATGATCAATTCAACATTCTACAAGGACGCATTGATTCCCTTGCTACCACTGTCACTAGCTGAATGGATGCTCTTAAACAATGGGTGGATCAAATGAGCTTGTCACAGGAGGCCTTCTTTGCACACATGTATTCTATCTATCCTTGAGGCCCTCCTCCGCCGGCGGAAGATTGATCGTATTTCTTTTCTCTCTTTTTGTTTTCTGAACTTATGTTTAAATCCTTATCATGACCTATGATTTGTTGTTCTTATTGCACCTATGCCTTGATTAAGGGGGAATATTTTTTTGTTGTTTAATAGCCCCGTACTTTTTGATGATGACAAAGGGGAAAAATGAACATGTGATTTGAGATTTGAGTTGAACTATGAGACTTCTAATATGACTTTGATTTATGCTTTATGAAGAGTTATGTTAATTATGTGTGAATGACTTCTAAATGTGATTTACTTCCATTATTTGTGATTTATTGAATTATGGAAATGCATATCGTTATATATTGTTATATACTATGCGATGAAAAATGACTCGACTCCCATTAACGTGTAAGATAGGGGGAATATCTTGCATATTTTTACAAATCATATATTGTTTGTCATAATAAAAAATGAGGAAATTGTTGACCTATGATTAGCTCCACTTGTTTTAATTATAACAAACAATATATTTATGTTTCTAATATATCTAGTTTCTTGAGTTTTTTTTTGTGTGTATAAATCTTCTTACGCACTCAAAGGATCAAATCATCATCAAATTGAAGAACAAACAATCAAAAGAGACTCGAAGAGAACACGAACCTTGAAGATTAAAGTTTTAGAAGTTGCTACGATTTATATGTAAATGTATAACTTCTCAAATTTAGCAAATGCATAAACCTCAAATCATTTCTCATAAATTCATCATTTACATAGAAAAAAAAAATTGATTCATCACTTACGGGATTTACTAGCATCTATCGGTTGACCGAAATTCCACCGATTGACCGATCTGCTTGATCGAAGTGTCAGCCGAAACTCCAACGATTTGATTTTTACAACGACTATATTCACACTTCGGTCGACCGAAATTGCTCAACTGAAAGTGACTAATTCTCAATCTTTTGGTCTATAAATAGTCATATTTTTTTGTATTCAATTCAACAAACCTACAAGAGATATTAAGAGAGTTTATTTATTAAAAATCATTGAGTTTCACTTGATTCTACATTCTATTTCATTTATTACAAAAGAATTTCTTGATTGATCAAGCCTATTTCATTTATCTTATCAAGAATTCTATTTTGCAAAGAACTTTTCTTAATCTCATCTATTCTTCATTCTTGATAGAAGTTTTCTTTGCCAACATTTTTATTAAAGTGTAAATCTCTCTTCATACTTAACTTGTATTATTTGTTAAGAGAGATCATATGTTGAAAATTTTGATACAAAGATACAAACTATTTCATTATCCATCATTCATCAAAGTTTACAATATAAACACTTGAATTTTATTATTTGCTATCTATTGAAGTGTTTACATAACTCTCTAATACTTAACTTGATTATATCATTGATTAAAAGAGTTTCTTCAATTGTAAAATTATCATTTACATTTTGGTGGTTTCGATAGCATTGCGAAAACTCGATTATTGTTAAGGATATGTGATCCTTGTTATAAGTTACCTAAGGATAAGTACTTCTTGTTGTAAGTCATTTAAGAATCGGTACTCCTTGTTTGTAAGTTACCATTTTTAATGAATTTAGTATTTCTTGTGACGGAGAGCTTAGTAACAGGGACATAGAACACATTGTGTATCGAACCTCATTAAATTCGGTTGTTATCTTTACATTATTGCACTTTACTCTACATTATCATTTATATTGTGCTATATCTATACTTGAATTAAGTTATCGAATTTGCATATTTATCTCTCGTATTACACATTGCATTTGTTTCTTAAATTTGAATAATTTCGAGACTAATTGCCAAAAAAATTTCAAAAACCATTTAACTTTCCTCTTGATTAGTTATTGTTGGATTACCACATAATACTGTGGGTAATCAATCAATTGAACCAATTAACTAGCCAATTGATCTAACTTTTGGGATATTCTGAAAATTTCTGTGAGATGGGATGTGATGGGGTGGGGGTGGGGAAGGAGATGAATAATTGTTTTTTTTTTAAATTATTTTTGGAATTTTTAATTCATTTTTTAACTTATTTGGTGGAAATTGTGTGTAATTCCGAAATTGCCATTGTCTATTTGGTGGAAATTATAATTTTTTTTTATTTCAAGGGTCAACTAATGGTTTTCGTGGTCAAACAAACGGAAACTGTCAATGAGGACGGAGTTGCGGTTTTTTAAAAGGTTTTGTACCATGGACAAATGAAAGATTTGGACAAAATCTGCAACTAAGTGAAATGTTTGGTATCTCAGCTGCAATTTTCCCAAAATTTTATCAACTCGTCAAACATCAATTTTAACCACATTTCATGAGATCTGCAACTTTTACTAACTTTTCAACCACGTATTATATAAACTTTTATTAAAATCCATAAATCTTTTTTTATCGAAAACTCTGTGAAACAACCCTTTAGGAACTTTTTACAAACGTTTTAGAAGGAATAGTTGTGGAGACTAGCAACCGTATGGATAATAATGAGTAATAATTTTGGATGTATGCTAAAATTAAAGTTTGACTTTAACTACTTTTAATTTTTCAAACATAGGACTTAATTATATAACAAATTTAGGTTCATTTACATCTTTCTCGATAATACGGGTAACAAGTGACAACTAACAAATTAACAGTAAATAAATAAAATCATAAATTTACTGAATCTACGATTTTTTTATTCCATTGCATGGGAAACAATTGTTACAATGAAGAGACGAGACATATTATACACTCAGAAAAGTGAAAAGATCGAATCTGAGCAACCAAAAGAATTATTTATTTATTTATGTTCTTCCAAGTAATTAGTCACTTCTTTCACCGGTTAATTTAGTGCATGTAAACGGCAAAGAAGGACAAGATGGACGCCCCAATGAAGGACCCAAAAGTGGGCAAGGCAGCAATGGCATTGCTGGTGGGAGCCGGAGCCGGAGCCTCGCTAGGGGCGGTGGCCATGGCGGCGCTCATGGACGCAGCGGCAATGAGGGCGGCGCATGCAATCTTCTTCATCTCCATGGTGGTTGCTGAGGAGGTGAGATCCGGCGAAAGACTCGAGGAAAATGAGAACAATCACAGGATCTTGCCTCTGTGTATGTGTTTTTTCTT
The DNA here is from genome assembly GCA_019097785.1 of Fraxinus excelsior. Classification (NCBI taxonomy): domain Eukaryota; kingdom Viridiplantae; phylum Streptophyta; class Magnoliopsida; order Lamiales; family Oleaceae; genus Fraxinus; species Fraxinus excelsior. The sequence goes on along the minus strand of CM032639.1, from coordinate 19,847,056 downwards.
GGCTGCCTTGTGAATTAAGGTGGTGGTCTAGGAAGGTATTTATAGGTAGTTTGGCTATTTTTAAGAATAATTTTAAGTTAACGTCTACCACGTATTTTTTTTCTTGCTATATTTAGACAAAAAGAATTTGTGGCATATTCGAATGTGAAGAATGCCCGAGTAAAATATGGGATAACACAAATTATTCGGGATGGTGGACTATGATGATGGATGACTATAAAGCCTCACCTTTCCTTATCCCCGATATCTTATGGGAATAGGACTCCAAGTCCTTTATCAATTCCAACCTTTCACCCGACGTTGATAGCCCAAGATAGAGCAGTCAATGGTGGAGTTCATGTCCAAATGCTTTCGAGATTTGTTTACGGCAGAGAGGGCTTTTAGCCCCATGTTTTAAGCTGATGAAATGTATAGTTTAAAAGTTGTGAATTCCATAAAATACGTAGTTAAAATTAATTGTTGACTTAGATTAACAAACAAGGCTTGTATTTGTTGAATTATTTCAATATAATTATCGAAATTTGATTATTTAAGAAATTTAAACTGGTCTTTCTTGAGATATTTTTATACTTCACAATTAAGGTTAGGAGATGGATAGTTGACACACGTTGTCTAAGTTTGGTTTTCATTATAACTTATAATTTTCTCATAATAAAAAGATTATTAGGGGCACAATGGTATTTTTCTCAAAAATTTTAATTCACCGCAGATAGAGCAGTCAAACAGTACTGCAATAGTGGGGCCTGTTGACTGTATAGCGATCAGATTCTTAATTAATTTCGGGAGGAGGGTGCCCAAACACGATTAGCAAATTAAGTTAATTCGTGCATTGCACGAGTTGTGTTCTATTGAAGGTAATATTAGCGTCTAAAATTAGATGAAAGATTGTGTTACAAGAGAATGAATGAACTTTTGAGAAGAGATTTCTTAGGGCTGTAAGCAAAAATCGTCAAACCAGAAAATCGAACCGAAACCGCATTTCAGAAACCGTCGATTTGGTACCATGTGGACCCGTCAACGAAATGGTTTTGAACCAAACCAAACAGGTCAAAAACGATTTGATTTAGGTTTGAGATTTTTAATTGTGGTTTAAAATCAAATCGGAACGGTGAAAAAATATATATATAAAAAAAATGAAAAAATGAAAATTTCTGAAAAATCCAAATATGTAAAATTCAATAATTTTATCATGTGTGAGTATTTTTGTCAATTTCTAATTTTCTATTACATATATATTATTATTATCCAATAATCTTAATTTATATCTAATAATCTCAAAACTAACCTAATATATCAAAACTATTTTCCTCTTCAGAATTCAAATGAACTTTAGCCAAACACCCGACACAGCCTTGAGCCACCAACACCATACCAAATCAGAAACAAAGAAATCATGTGTCTTCGGTGATAATATTTGCTGCGAATAAAGTTTCAGATCAATAATTTTTTTGAGCAAATTGAGGTAAGAAATCTGAAATTATATGAGTTTCACATTTCTCTCAACTATTGGATGATTGTGAAATAAATTTATTCACTTTGATGGAAATAATTTATCTACCATGTACATGATTCTATTCTATTTGTGTAGATATACTCTTAATTTGTGACTGAATTAGGCATGATAAAATATGTCAATAGAAGCTAAAAAGTGTTCATATGCAATTTGATATGTGGATGAGCTGTTTAATAAGCTAAAAGAAACCAATAATGACTCCAATGACAACTATACTTACATCAATTTAATTGTTGTGTTTTATTGTATGCTTAAATATTTTGTTAAACTGTTTCTTTAAGTGTTTTGAATTAATAAGGATAATATATATTCAGTTAGCCTATTAAAGTCTTGAATTTTGATCCAGTAGACGTAAAGTTTATCATTTAAGGTGTTGTTTTATTGATGTCTCAATAACTGTATTATGGAACTATATGCTTTCAAATAAATATTTAATTTATAGGTGGTTTGGACCTTATATTTAGTTTACTAGATTTGTATTGTAACGTCTTAACCTAAAAATGGTGAACAAAAAATTATTATTATGATTTCACTTGGATTTAATTGATATTTAAATTTATAGTAGATATATTTAGTCGTTTTAGATTTATTGCTAGTAAAATACAAATATATATTGAATTCAATAAATTAATGATGTAAAAGTAGATAGAAAAAAAAATATACGACGAAATCGACGGTTTAAAACCGGACCAAACCGTTAGGTTTAGGTTTGAGTTTTTTTTTTCAAACCGTTCAAAATGGTTTGGTGTAAGTTTGAGTTTTTCTCAAACCAGTTTAAACGGATTGGTTTGAGAATCAGTCAAAAATCGGTAAAATCGGACCGCTTACACCCCTAAGATTTCTGATATGAGAAAAAATGAAAATTGATATTAAAAACTCAGTTGCACTGGAAATTAATCAAATGACAATTGTTTGACAGAAAAGACCATGTCTGTCCTGAATCCAGTATTCTAGAAATTCAATTTCACAAAAAATTAGTAAATGGCAATATTTCGAGCAACTTGAGATGAACAAAAACAATAAAATGCTTGATTGGTTTATCTTTCAAAACGTCATCAAGAATCTTTCACAGAACGTATCAAGAATCTTTGACACGTGAAAATTCAATGTGAGCACATAAATTATGAACATTCATGTTAAATGCGAACAAATATCACTATCTTAGGCCCCCAAGTATTTAATCAAATGACAGAAATCACCATGGAAAATCTAACGACACTTACGATTTTTTAATTTTATTCATAATTTCTATCATTCAAGGAAATAATCATCCCAAGTTTACTCATCACAAAATTTGATGTAGTCCCTGAAATCCTCGAAAGCAACTCTAAATTCAAACACATAAAATATAACACAGTGACATTAGAAGACAATGATAGGATCTCACTTCAGGGAAGTCAGCAAAAACTCGTGTTGCTAAAATGTAGGTCAAGCGAAAAAGGATCAACAACTACTATTTAGTAATATGTCATATTAAGAACGAAATTACAGGTTTTTCAGCTGAGCATAAAAACAATTAGGTAATACCACATGGTTTAACTCATTAAATAAATTATAAATTACAACCTTACTTTTCTTAGACTATCTAACATTACGAAGCCAATGGATTAAAAATAAAATTAAAAGTTGAAACAATATTAATCATAACATTCGTACAGCTCACATTAATGCGAAGAAAGAAGAAGCTAACCCCCCAAACAAGCACGGTATCTTGAATGGTTCCTTTTTTGCCTTACAGGCAAAGAGTGAAACAACCTCACTGGACCCATTTAAGAAAATACGGCCTGGAGTCTTACGTAGCTGTTCATCCCTCCCAAAGGATGGATTGGGAGACCTCAGCCTACTTTTGGAGCCCTTGCTCTTCATTACTCCCAGCAAAGATCCAAGTAGTGGACTAATAGTCTCATTGGAAAAGCAGGACCCCATTATTAGGGACCTGAATATTTACTGTATGCACTCCAGTCTAGCCAAACAGGGACCCTCCCTATATTTTGTATTTGAATCCAAACCTAAACCACCAAATCTTCACTTCATTTACAAGAAATCATCATCTATTGCTGAGGAATTTCATCCCTTCGGATGGAAGAGAATACAATAATATGCAGCTGAACCTAAAAAGAAATTAACTTTGAACTAATTTTATTCTTAAAAGCTCCCTAAACAAATAGTTGAAAAATAATAAAAGTACAACTAAAAGAAACAATAGTATGCTTTTATCATTTCCTCCTTTTTTTTAAATACTAATTATGTTACGCAAGAAAACTAACAATAATGCGGATTGAAAAATCAGAAAGAATGGATCTACAAGAAAAAGTATCCCCCTTTTAATTCAGGACGACAAAAATATTCTTTCTTTTTGCTTACTAACGGAAAAAACTCAAAATCAAGAACATCAATCGAAGCTCGAGATTAATTAAGAACGGTAAAATCCAACAAGCATTCTTGACTAAAAACCCACAATCATCAATTAATTCCAAAAGATGAACAAAAAAAGCTCAATCATGGAATAAGATGAAAACCGAAGCAACTTATTCATTATTATGAATCAATGGAAGAATCCAACACAAGCACAGCTCTCAATAACAATTTTTTTATTTAAAAGCAACAAATAAACATCGTAAACGTGGCAACCATGTTCAACCATGATGACTTAACTCGAATAAAAAATTAGTGTGATTGAAGAACCTTTATAAGGACACCGATTCAAAAATCCAATTTAAAAACCGAACCAATAAAGCAGAAAATCACAAAGACATCAATTAAAGTATGAAAATGTTCAACTAAAACCCCCCAAAATTGAATAAAAGAAAATCGATGTTTAGTGTAACCATGATTTACCCTTTGTTCATACTGTTGTTGTTCGGATCATAATCTACATAGTTCCACTTCCACTTCATCTTCTTCGAACACAAAATGCATAACCATATGATTTAGATACCGCATAAATTTGCAAGTCCTCCATCAATTTTAAACTTCGAAGCATCACTGCAAATTTAAATTTTCTTCATTGATGAACTATTCATCTTCCATTGATATCATAATAATTATATGCAAATAGTGTGCATCCATGGTCAATACCGTTATAGCTAACATTTTAATAAATTCGACCACCATTAAACAACATTACAGAAATGAGAAAAATAAACCATAAACTCCGTATTTATTATGATATTCAGTTAAAATAATAATAATAATAATAATAATACTAATGATAAGCCATAAGACCATCAAAACAACATGTTACAACAATTGATTAATTTCCATGACAGAATGAGATACAACCTTCAATTTTATGATAGAACATCCATGGAAGTATACACCATCCGAATGTATTTAAATGGCAAGATAGAAAACACAAGGAATAAGGGAAATAAATTTAAAGTTCATTGAAATTCCAAGGTATTCAACAGAACATATTGATGAGGAAGTTATTTTTATTGTTCCCTGGATTTTCTGACTCTCAAACCTACTATAAAGTCAAATCTACAAGCAAGAACATAATAGGATTAATAACACTACCCTAAAGTATTATCAGAAATGTGATGTCTCTAGTATAGAAAAGCACCAGAGCTACTTTGAAGGAGTAAGGAGATAACACAAACCTCATTTTCCTCAATAGCATCCTCATGCATTCTCCATGAAACTCCATCAGCAAGAGAAGCCTCCACTTTGCCTCGAAAAAGTGATGCCTCCATATCTTTCATATCTTGTTAGATCTTAGCATTTCTTATCCTCTTCAAGTCAGCTTCCTTCAAAACAAAACCATAAGATTAATTCTCAAATTGCAGACATTAATAATGCATTAGAGCATCATAGTACTAATGTTCCTATCCACTTGTTCATGTAAAACAATAAAATATGTTGTTATTGTTTTTACAAATTCAAAATGGTTTCCTCAATTAGCTTAATGTTAGATAATTCAGGAATAATATAATTGTCCATTGAAACTTAGAAAAGCACAAGCAACAATAATTCAATTTTCAGTAAAAGTCGAAAGAGTAAGCGAGAGAGACGGGGAAGGAATTTGAGACTGGAGACATATATAATGACAAAAGAGTCTAACAGGTGGCATTAAATTAGAAGGTCCTTGGAATATGTACAATCAAGATCATCTGTACCAAATACAGGCCAGAAGCAATTAAAAAGAAAGCAAATAATAATAATAATTAAGAAGTTATTCTATCTGAAATTTCTCAAGTAAAATTTACCTTGCTAACTTCTGACGATATGAGAATCCATTTTCATTATATTCAATTGATCTTAGAAAAGGTTGACTCGGATATTAATACTTACACATACCAAGCCAGTCAAAAGTGCATCAATACACTAATCCTGTCACAATTTCTAGAGTCCAAAGCAGCCAAAAATACACGACACTTATAAAGGAATGAATTCGTCTCACCAAACAAATTATAGGCTTCAATAACAATAACATTAAGCTTTTTCTTTCAACTATATCCTTGAAGAAAAAAAAAACAAATCGTTGATAGACCATTCACGCGTTGATAGAGCAAAACAATTAATTCAAAACCCAACAATCCTGGTTGACTGAGACAAGTGTGATGGGCAGATTCGTCACAATACCAGATCAACATAATATTTAAATTGTCCGTGAAGGGGAAAATGATGTACTGTTTGAGGGGGGGGTGAAGTAAAATGGATGACACAGCAAGAGTAATAAAGACAGTTTCATTCATAAAAAAACGTTTTGAATCATGCCTACTGTATAGAGGTTAAATGGAACATACAAGCAAATATGGTCTCTATCTCGGGATCCTTCACCTGCAAATTAGGTTGAGTATTCTCTACAATTTTTGTGACAAAATCCTCAATTTCTAGACTTAGTAGACCAACCTACAGAAATAGGAGAGTGTTAATGAAAACAAATGGGAGAAGTGTGTTTTCATCAGCAGGAAATCAAAATTCAAAAGTATAAAAATCATCATACATCAGAAGAAATTCGTTAAAAGTGCTAATGTAAAGTCGTACTGTTAGCAAACATATATTAGCATGACTGACATTCTCTAACGGAAAAAATTACCGCCTAACAAAGGATTTACATTAATTTAAAATAATATCAAATGCTGCTTGGAGAATTGAAAACCAACTTTAATAGGCATAATTGTGGGATAGGAAAACCTTAGTTCGTTCAAATTATATTAGGCAGAAGTTGAACAGTGTAGCTGTCAAAAAAGGTGCTCTAGTGTGTTATCGATTTGCTGGATTCACACCTCTATATGTTTTCTCTCTACCACGTGAAAAAGAATCTCGCCATAATAGTTGTATATACCTTTTTATACAGGAGGTTAAGAGGAAATATTTATGTTGCAAGATATGCTTTCTCCCAACATGTGGTATCCACAGGAAAATTACCTGTTCACTACGAACTTCTGGCTTAAATGATACCCATTCAAAAAGAAATAAGAGGAACTATAGCACTTTGAGGCTGGCTCTTTAGTGTATGTGGTGATGCAATTTGATGAGATGAAGGGAAGGCACCAATAAAATAGAGTTTCCATTCTCCAGGCATAAGAATATACTTCTACATTAGCTATTTGTTTGGACCTAATAAGCATTGTCCACATCCTCGCATTTTTAATCTTGTAATGATGAACCACCTATTATGTCTACTTGAATTTTTATTCATGGGGTGCTAAAACAATAAAAGCTTCATTTTCATTTTAAAAAAATAAGGTCAGGCAGAAAGGATGGTGTTCAAAACAATAAGAAACCACTTCTACAGAGCATATTTATCGCCTGGGTCAAGTACTAAACAGCAAAATAATGTTTTTGATGAGCCCAATTCAAAGCAAAAGCTAATGATGAGGTAGGAGAAGTCAATAAATACATAAAGTAATTACAAGAAATCAAATATAAAATAAAAGAGAAATTTTGCCACTGTAAGGAACTAACTACATTATAAAAAGATTGTTGATGCGAACTATCGAATTATAGTTAGTTCTAAGTGGCCTGCCAAAATTTTTGCATCTGAACACCAAGTGGTTGTGGAATTAATTTTCATAATGAAAGAATCAATTCTCTAAAAGTCTTTTACGCAGAATAGGTCTTAAATTATCATCTAGTTATATTGATTTTCTCCTACTATGTCACGCCTGTGAAGCAATTTGCAACAAGAAACCAACAATAGTTATGCTCATACTGCATTCTTAAAAACAATCCTTAGCTATACATTTATCAATTCAACTTTCAGTTTCTGCCAATTGCAATTTTATGCTTCAAATATTTCATATAAAACCTGGCATGCTTTTGACAAAAATGATTTCTGTATTTTATCGATAATCATGCACCTTGACATTGATACCGAGCAAAAACAAAGATTCACAAAAAGAATTAAGAGGAAATAATAATTAAATAGTATACTCTACCTACCAATTTTCCATACAAAGGTATCTTGTGAGGCAATTGCTCGGCACACTGAAGCTGGACCTACATCAATATAAAAACTTCATGAATAAGTAGATAAATTCATAAATTATGCAAATTCCATTCTTAATTATCCTTAAAAAAATTAAAGCACAAAAAGAGATTAAAATGTGAATTAAAAATTGGGAATGACGTAATTAGCATTTCCTGACTACAAAAAGGGACAGAGACTTTAAACAACTCAATTAAAACTTTTGAGTTTTCACTTGTACACAAGGTTTAAAAAGGCGGAACTAAGTACTGAGACGTTTTTTCTTTATGAGGCGAGGCGCAAGCCTCACAAAAAAAAAATCTAAGTGAAAAAATTATAAAATAATACAAAAAATCAAAACTGGAGCATATAGTAAATAAAATATATAGTCATTAGCATATAGAGATATAGTCCATCTAAAGAAAGTAGATGTTTAGCAAAAAAAAAAAAATTACAAAAGTTAGCAATCACTCCATTTGCAATGGAAAAAAAGAAGCAACTTAAACTAAAAAAGGCCTAAAAGTCTGCTGCGCTATCATCACTATTACTAGCATTAATGGAATCATCATCATATCTAATTTCCCCATCATTTTCCTCTTCGCTACTCTCAATTTCTACAAAATTATCTTCATCATCCACCAATTGCAATGTGACTTTCTCCTTCCCTGTAAATTCAATTAAAAAAAATGTGTTAATATAAAAAAGAAATTTGAATTATAAAAGTATGAATACCTTTTCGTGAATAAGTTTTTTTTTCATAATAGGTTGACTTTGTGTACAAGTAGAGTTTTCAATCATAAAATTTAGACTCGGGTCGTCATCATTTACATCGCATGTGTTTGATGGAGCTCCAATATCGTGATCTGCAATCCATTCATCATCGGATGGAACATCCTTCAGAATCAAATGATCTTCACCCTCTTTAAGTAACTTCAATCGCCTATGTCAATCTTTGAGCTTCTTGTTATAATTGATGTAAACCAAAGTATTCAATCTCTTTGTTGTCAAACGATTCCTTCTCTTAGTATGCACTAAATTAAATGTACTCCAATTGCGCTCACATACGGAAGATGAGCAAGTAAGACTTAAAACTCTCGTTGCAAACTTGGTTAGTTCTGGAGTACCAACGCCAAATTGAGTCCACCAAGCAACTGTATCAAAATTAAGAAAAAAATGTTACATGCAACTTTGCAATTATTAAGTATAGGCTAATCAAAACTTTGCAACTATTAAGTATAGGCTAATAATTTAATACATACCAGGAGACCGCTTAGTGAAAGTTAATTTTGCTGGTTCGAGACCAAAGAAATTCCGTTTTTCAACAAATTGGTCTAACTGGAGATCTGCTCTCTCCCTTTCAGTTGGATCGGAAATGAGTCTCACCATGCAATTATACAAACCCGCCATAACTTCAGAATGCCTGGAAAAATTATTAGCATATTGACAACAAGGATTCAAATAATAAGCAGCAGCATGTAGGTCTCGATGCAATTGAAACTCCCACTTCTCATCTATGATATTCCAAATTTCCCTTTACACCGCTTCATCTTCACCTAAATTATTCGCTATTTGTTCCTTTGCATTATCCATGGCTCCATAAATAAATCCCATTGCTGGCATTTGTTCAGAATCAACAAGTCTTAAAACACTAACTAGGGGATTTGTGGTCTTCAAAGCATATGCAACACTTGGCCAAAAATTTTTATCCTTCAAAATGATTCCCCTAACCTGTTTCCCTTCCGCTTTCCTAGCCCAAGGAGAATTTATCCACTCATTCGAAGTGAACATAGCTCGTAGTGAGTTTCTCAACTCATAGATCCTATGCAAAGTCTAGTAGGCTGTAGCAAATCTCGTAGCACCCGGTCGAACTATTTCATTCTTTGCCATTTTTCTCATTAATGCCAACACTCATTGATGATTATAAATAAAATTACTGATCTTTTTAGCCTTAATCAATGTATGTTTGTGTTGTGGCAACTCCCCAAGTTTTTCAAGCATTAAGTCGTTGCAATGTGCAGCACAAGAAGTCCAATATAAATGCTTGCGTTTTTCCATCAATTTCCTCCCAGCAGCTTTGTATGCACTTGCATTATCGGTCACAACTTGAACAACATTTTCTTCACCAAACTTCTTGAACAACCTCGTCTAATAATTTGAACATGAGATCCGCATCTTTAATTGCGTCAGAAGCATCAATAGATTTAAGAAACACCGTTCCATGTGGATTATTCACAAGAAAATTGATCAAGCTTCTATTTCTCATGTCAGACCACCCGTCAGATAATATTGAAACTCCAGTTGTAGTCCAGGTCGCCTTTACATCTTCAACTATTTTCCTCGTCGACTCCTCTTCCTCTTTAAGAATCCATGTTCGGAGTTCATAAATTGTAGGAGGCTGGAAACCTCTACCGTATGAACCAAGAGCCCGACACATGCTGATAAATGAAGGAGATTCAACCGTATTGAAAGGTATTGCATTTTCAAAGAAGAATCTGCCAGCATCTAAACAGACGCTATTTCACATCTTTTTCATCTTCGCTGCATTCATCTTTGGATGTGTCTCATCATCATCACCAATGTTTGACACAAACCTATCCATTGGTCCTCTAATGCCTCTAGAAGAATCTTTTTCTTTATCATTCTTATCATAATAAGAACCAAGCTCGACCATATCTTCAAATTGTTATTGTGATAGTTGTCTTTTCATGTTTCCAGCATTCATATACTCCGCAATCTCTTGTTTAACATCCGTAGGAACTCCAGAACATGGGGCTACATTATTGTGAGTACATGCTAAGTGTTATTTCATCCGCTTCACCCCTCCGGTAATGGTTTTCTTGCAAAATATACACTCGATGTAGACGTATGACTTTTTATCACCTCCTGTTTTGTCAATTTCTTTTCCATACTTCTAAGCTGGATCCATTCGATGGTTCTTTCCCATCCTACAATACAAGAAAAAAAACTAAGTAATGGGATGATTACTGAAACTAAAACTGATCTAATTTTTATTGGAAATTGACTACATAAAATTTGCAGCAAAACAGGTAAAAAGACAGAGGTAAAGCTAAGTTAAATGAGGTGGATAAGATTGTCTATCAAAGGGACAGGGGAGTGATCACATTTATCAATTTGGTGGATAATTAATTTAACGTGAATTCTTAAATATGCAGCTGCACTGGAATCACTTTTCTGGATTCTGGAAGAATGTAACATGTCTAAAACATCCTAAATAAATTAATGTTAGCTTCCATGTCTTTGTCAGTAGTGGAAGTCTGGGAGATCATAAATTGAATGTGGTTATTGCAATTTACATACAAGATTTGTTCTTAATTACTGGTGAATTTAATACATGATTATAGCCATGTGATTTCAGATATATATGCAGGAAAAAAGATAGTAGCAGCAATCTGTAGGGAGAAGAAGAAGAAGAATATCTGATGAAGAAGAAGTAGGAGAAAGAGAAGAAGGAAAAGAAGGAGAAGGAGAAGAAAAATACATGATGAAGAAGTAGGCTAGAATAATGGAGAATGAAGAAGACGAAATTCTGACTTTTCAGTTCCCTTCATTTTTTATCTGCAGTCAGCATATATGATATACGTTTTAGGTTAGTAACATTTGGGCCCACAAAATCCTTTTTAATGGGCCTTTTTTTTAAGAATGGACAAGTCAGATTTTTAGTAGTAATTATGAAAACAAAAAAAATTTAGTGAGGCGCACGTCTCATGCACCGTAAGGCGCATTCCCTGAGGCATTCGCCTCAGTTATAGAGGCGCTAGCCTCACACTTTTGGCCTCAGCAGAACCGCCACGAGGCATGAAATATACGCCTCATGGTGAGGCACGCCTCACTGACGCCTTTTCATACCATGCTTGTACAATTAGTTTTTGTCGGCTTAGCCAAACATCTAAAATAGGAAAAAAGAGCAATTGGTTATTCAAGAATTCACATATCTTGTTAAGCCCAGATTTGTACATCCACAAATCATTAAATGCCTAGAAATTGTTTGCCACGCTCAGCCTACAACAAATTTGAGGTCCCTGAAACGCACTAACAATATCATCACTATCAGTTTTCGTAAAAACCCACTCCTTTTTTGACCATACCCCAAACTCATAAGGCCACATAGTCTTCCCAATACACGAATCAAAGAATTACCTTCAGTGCTGCCCATGAAATTTCTTCAAAGCCTTCATATCATGCCGCGTGCTGAGAAGCCCACTGGAGCAGCTGCGATATATGATCTCATCAAGAAAGTAAGACTCGGTAGAAGTTGGGGTTTCAAGATCTAAGATTTTTGAGGAGTTAGGTAGCGTTTTCTTCAATGGTTGAGAGATAAGAGAGTTTTGAGAATGAGCGAGCTACAATTTTCTTTAGTGGAGTAGAGAGGTGAGCATGCTTCATTTTGACCTAATATAATCCAATACATACACTGTAGAAAAACGATTTTAATGTACAGTGTGAATGTGAAAATGAGGACGCCATAAAAGAAGAGTAAACCCATATTCTCTCTTTTATAGTAAAGGGGAGATATGGTTATGTTGAGTTCCATGGTCGTGTTTGTTGCGGTGATGGCAACTTTATTTGCTGTAATAGCCCAAAATGACTTCGGAATGTCTCCAGCTCCAGCTTCGGACCATGGTGCAAGATACACCTTGTCGGTTTCTGTTGCGGTTGTAGGTTCTTCATTGATTTTGTCACTATTGGTATCTGAAAGGAATGGTACAATGATGTAATTACCCTTTGGGCTAAATGAGTTAGCCTAGCTGGAGTCTTGTTTGGAGGCCCAGCTAACTACCCAAAACTGTTTTATAAAGTTTGGTGTAGAATCGTGTTTGTGGAAGTATTGAAACCCTGTTTTCTTCTTACCTGATTTGAATGCTCATGATGTCGCCAAGTGTCACCGCTAATACCGATGGATTGGTGACCTTAGGTGACTCATAAAACGGGCTTTTAGGGTTTGAGATTCATACTTACCTTCGAGACTCTTCCACCCATTTTTACTTCTCTGCGTCGTTTCTTTCGATCTCTCTTCTTCTTCTTAAGAAATCAAATACTCTCATTTGATTTCTAATACTCTACACTGACTATTGATATCTTGTGTGATTTCATAGCCTGGGTGTTTTGTTCTTGAGTAAACCGAGAGTTTAGTATAGGGATCTTGAATCTGTGATAAAATTAGGGCTTGTCTGAGTGTCCATATTTTGTAATCTTACCTTCTGGGGCTTGATTCAAACGACTGTGGTTGTTCTTGTGAGATTAAGGCACTAACTTGTGGCTTTGTGGGCTGTAAACGAAAGATAAGTCCCTTTCCTGTAATAGTTTGAGTATTGATTTCAGTTTATTAGAATTTTATCTTTCAGTTCTTTAATGTTCAATTCTATAGATTATTATTTATGCAGTTTATTTTAGTGTTCGGTTTTAGTTCTATTTTCATATTTCTTGCACATCTTCTTGTTGAATTAGTGAGCTAACTAATTGATCTCCTCCCGACAGTGGTATCAGAGCACACTGGAAGGAGTTCTTGATACTGTAGACCATTGATCTCGACACTGTGACCTCCGTTCTTGAGTTGCGCTTCGATTTCTTGAAACCCTAACTTAGGGATTTTGGTGAGATCTTTCCATTCTGAACTATTTACATATAAATCAAGCTATACATATGTCTTTAGGTATTTCTTGACTTGAATGAGTTTATTGCCTTGTGTGGACATTGTTATGTTAGTTGATACTGCCCTATTTAGTTTACTGTTTGGTTGAGTTTTCTACGTTGGTTGAGTTTACTGCTTTGTTTGGGTACTTTTGCCTATTGTAGTTTATTCTGACTTGTGTTTCGAAAACCTGAATCATTGACTCCTTGTAATTCCTTTGTCCAGAAACCATGAGTTGTCTGGAATCTGAGGGTTACTTGGATCAAAGTCAAGATTCTTGATAATTTTTTTTTAAAATCAGTCTGCAGTATTATATAAGCTTGATAGAGTTCTGTAAATGAGTTTTGGTCTCTGTACTTGCAATTTGTGTTCTCTGTTGTGTCTCTTGAGTGTTGATACTTACTGATCTGCATACATCCATTTTCAGTCATATTTTTTCAAAAAATGGCAAAATTTGAAATTAAAGTTTTTAATGGCAAATGAGACTTTAGTCTCTGACGCCAGAAAATGAGAGCTCTTTTACTTCAAAAAAAATGTGCTAAAGCCATTGATAAGTCATGACCTACTAATCTTGAATATAGTAAAGTAACTGAACAAGATGAAACTGCATGGAGTACTATGTTCTTGCTTTTACCTGACAATGTGATTAGAGAAATTGGTGAGACTAAGACTACTGCTGAATTGTGGAAAAAATTGGAGAAAACTTATTTGAATAAAACTGTGCCAAATAAGGTTTATCTCCAAAAACCGTTTTTTGGTTTTAAACTTGATCCATCAATTGACCTTGATGCTAATATTGATAGATTCAACAGATTAACCCGTGACGAAACCAACTGTGACGAGAAACTCTCAGATGGGCAGTTGGTTGTGGTTTTATTGAATTCAATTGGTGACAAATATAAAGATATTAAAAATGCAATTGAATATGGGAGGGATACTCTAACTGTTGATGTGATTGTTAATGCTTTAAGAACAAAAGAGTTAGAGTTAAAATCTGATAAGAGGGAATATGTTAGTGGTGTTAATTTGATGATGAAGTCCAAGTTTAATCCCAAAAATGGTAATGTCAATAAGAAATTTGGACATAAGAAAAAGGGCAACTTTAAGGACAAAAATAAAATGAACACCAAAGGAAAAAAAAATGTTTCTATTACCTTGAAGAAGGTCATTTTATTAAAGAGTGTCCTAAAAGACTATTTGACTCTAAAAATAAGTCTAGAAATGATGGTGGGGCTGCTTTGGCTTATAATGACTCTAATGTTGATGAAGTTTATGTGGCTGTTAGCTGTCCACCTTGTCAAGAGTGGTTTCTTGACTCTGGTTGCACCTACCATATGTATCCTAATAAGGCTTTCTTTACTGATTTTGAAAATGTAACTGGTGGTAAAGTTTTAATGGGTAATCACATGGCATGTCAAGTAAAAGGTGTTGGAACTATCATTTTAAACTTAAAAGGGAATAAGAAGTTGATTCTTGAAAAGGCTAGATATATTCCTAATTTGCAAAGAAATCTGATTTCCTTAGGGGTGTTAGATGACCTTAACTTTGACATTGTGATCAATAAGGGTTACATTAAAATCTTGAGGAGCTCTCAGCTGATTGTTGAAGCTCCCAAGAAACATGGACTTTACATTTTACAAACTGAAAATTTTTTGGAGCCACTTCAATAGTAATCTTAGTCCCAAATCATAAATCACAAATATGGCACAAAAGATTAGGGCATATTAGTGATAAAGGTCTACAAATTTTGAAAAAACAGGGTGCTTTTGGTAAAGATAACATTGAAAAATTGAGTTTTTGTAACTATTAAATTTTAGGAAAGTATAATAGATTACCTTTTCTACCTGAAATGCATAAATCTGTCTCCATACTTGAATATTTGCATGCTGATCTATGGGGACCAGCAACTGTGAGTACACATTTTGGTTTTAAATATTATTTGTTTGTCATTGATGATTTTTCAAGAAAAAATTGAACTTTTTTGTTAAAATCAAAATCTGACACATTTAATATTTTTAAGGAATGAAAACTTTTAATTGAGAACTAAATTGATAAGAAAATTAAAGTTTTGAGAACTGATAATAGTTTGGAATTCTGCAATTATGAGTTTCATAAAATGTGCAAATTATCTGGTATGTTAAGGCATAGAACAGTCACACACACACCACAACAAAATGGCTTGGCTGAAAGAATGAATCGTACTATTCTTGATAAAGTGATATGCATGTTGTTGTGTTCTGGCCTGCCTAAAATATTTTGGGGTGAAGCAGTTAAGACTGCTAGTTATCTGATTAATAGATGCCCTTCTAGTGCTATAAACTTTAAGATCCCCGCGAAAAAATGGAGAGGAAAACCAGTTGACTTTTGTAACTTGAGGGTTTTTGGGTGTGTAGCCTTTGCACACCAAACTGAAGGTAAATTGGAATTTAGAGCCCTTAAATGTGTGTTTTTGGGCTATGGGGAAGGGGTTAAAGGCTATAGACTATGAGTGAGAGAGCTTAAAGGCTATAAAGTCATTATAAGTAGAAATGTAGTCTTTAATGAGGATGACATGCCTTGTTTTAAGCCTGAACAACAACTTGCAGACCTATTTAAGACCCCCTGAACAATTTAAAAATGTGGGTAAAAGGGTTGAGATTGAGGTGGAGCAATTTGGAGAGGGGTTCTGACCAATCTGCCCCTCAAAATTTGAAGAATTTGAAGCTGAAATTGAACCTATTGAGGTTATTGTGGCCGATTTAGAGTCTGGACAGTCCCTTGCTGATTACCAACTTGTTAGGGATAGGAAAAGAAGGACCATTAGACCTCCAGCTAGGTTTGAAGATGATGTTTCCTTGCTGTCCTATCATGATATGATTGAGGAAGAACATGAATCCTATGAGGAAGCTTTGAGTAGCAAAGATTCCAAACAATGGCTTGCAGCCATGCAAGATGAGATGGAGTCCCTCAACAAAAATAAGACATGGATTTTGGTAAAAAGACCAGAGGGTAAGAGGGTTGTGGATTGTAAATGGATTTTAAAATAAAAAGGGGTGAACAAAGTGAGAATGACATAAAATACAAAGCCCGTTTGGTAGCAAAAGGTTTTACTCAAAAAGAAGGAGTTGATTTCAATGAAATTTTTTCACATGTAGTAAAGTTTACTACAATTCGTGTCATTCTTGCTTTGGCCACTCAATTTAATTGGGAGTTAGACCAATTAGATGTAAAAACTGTTTTTCTAAATGGAGATTTAGATGAAACTATTTATATGAAACAACTTAGAGGATTTGAAATGAATAAGAAAGCTGACTTAGTATGCCTTCTTAAAAAATCTCTATATGGCTTAAAACAAGCTCCAAGACAATGATATAAAGGTTTGACAATTTTGTTCTTGGACTTGGGTTTAAGAGAAGTAACTTCGATACTTGTCTTTATTGTAAGGGTCAAGGTGGAGCTAATTCACTTTACCTACTCCTTTATGTAGATGACATGATATTAGCAAGTCATGAAATAAAAGAGATTAAGGAAATTAAAGACAAACTAAAATCTGAATTTGAAATGAAGGACATAGGTCCGGTTAGAAAGATTTTAGGTATGGAAGTTAAGAGAGATAGAAGAGAAGGCACACTAAACCTTAGCTAAAAACCCTATATTTTGAAATTACTTAGCAAGTTTTCTATGGCTGAATCCAAAAGTGTTAGTGTCCCCTTGGCTAATCATTTCAACTATCAAATGATTTATGTCCTAAAACTAAAGAAGAGTTTGAAAGAATGGCAAATGTGCCTTATCCAAATGCAGTTGGGTCTGTAATGTATCTCTTGGTGTGTTCTAGACCAGATTTGGCATATTCTATAAGTGTTTTAAGTAGATATATGTCAAATCCAGGTGAAACATATTGGGAAGCCATGAAGTGGCTTCTTAGGTACATTAAGCGGACCTAAAACTTGGGGATTCAGTTTAGAAAACAAGCTGAAGGTGTTATTTTAAAAGGGTTTATTGATTCTGATTATGCAGGTGATAGAGATCATCGAAAATCTACTTCATCATACATGTATACTTTGTGTAATTCTTGCATAAGCTGCAAATCCCAGCTCCAAAAGATTGTGGCTTTGTCTTCAACTGAGGCTGAATACATTGCAGCCACCGATGCAATCAAAGAAGGAATTTGGTTAAAAGGGTTACTTAATGAATTTGGTTTTATTAAAGAAGTTGTTCTTTATTCTGATAGCCAATCTGCAATTCACTTAAGTAGAAATCCTGTTTTACATAATAGATCAAAGCATGTTAATGTTAGATTTCACTTTATTAGAGATGTTATTTCACAAGGTGCTGTGAAACTTGAAAAGATGTCTACAAATTATAACCCTGCTGATGTAGGTACAAAAGTGCTACCCTTAAACAAATTCCTAGACTGCTTGACCTTGTTAAACATTGCTCCTTGCTGATCTGTGGAAGCTAGAAGTGTGCTGATGATATCTGTGATTGTTGAATAACCATTGATGAGTTTGAGTCATTGTACCAAGATGGAGTATGAAAGGAATAGCACAATGATGCAATTGCCCTTTGAGCTAAATGAGTTGGCCCAGCTGGAGTCTTGTTTGGAGGCCCAGCTAACTACCCAAAACTGTTTTATAAAGTTAGGTGCATAATCGTGTTTTAGGAGTATTGAAACCGTGTTTTCTTCTTACCTGATTTGAATGCTCATGATGTCGCCAAGTATCATCGCTAACACCGTTGGATTGGCAACCTTAGGTAACTCATAAAACGGGCTTTTAGGGCTAGAGATTCATACTTGACTCTTCCATCCATTTTTACTTCTCTGCGCCGTTTCTCTTGATCTCTCTTCTTCTTCTTAAGAAATCAAATACTCTTATTTGATTTCTAATACTCTACACTGACTATTGATATCTTGTGTGATTTCATAGCCTGAGTGTTTTGTTCTTGAGTGAACCGAGAGTTTGGTAGAGGGATCTTGAATCTGTGATAAAATTAGGGCTTGTCTGAGTGTTCATATTTTGTAATCTTACCTGTTGGGGCTTGATTCAAACGACTGTGGTTGTTCTTGTGAGATTGAGGCGCTAACTTGTAGCCTGTGGGCTATAAACGAAAGATAAGTCCCTTTCTTGTAATAGTTTGAGTATTGATTTCAGTTTATTGGAATTTTATCCTTCGGTTCTTTAATATTCAGTTCTATAGATTATTATTTATGCAGTTTATTTTAGTGTTCGGTTTTAGTTCTATTTTCATATTTCTTGCACATCTTCTTGTTGAATTAGTGAGCTAACTGTTTGATCTCCTCCCAACAGTATCACATTTGCCTTAACTAGGGCTAAACGAAACCTGAGAAGCAGCAATCTTCTAAGTGCGTAACAGCAAGGAAATGGCAACAAAAAGTAGGTTTGTCCAACATGATTCCATAACAATTTTTATGATAACAATTCTACAATTAAGTTGTCTAAGAATCCCATAATGCATGGTCGCAACAAACATATTGATGTTCGATTTCATTTTCTTCGTGAGCTCACAAAAGATAGAATTGTGGAGTTGGTCCATTGTCATACTCGAGAACAAGTTGCATACATAATGACTAAACCTTTGAAGCTTAATACATTCTTGAAGATACGTGACTTCTTGGCTGTTCGCTCATATGCATGTGTAAACTGAATGTTGTAGCATTTAGTTTATGAGCGGATGTTAAAGTTATTAGTATTTTGTTTATTAATCAATTTACCTCTTATGTTTTACTTTTCCTAGTGTTAATGGATGTGTGTTTTGATTTTTTCCTAATTATTGACCACGTATTTAGACTTGTTAAACGTAAGCTGGATTTCATCTCAGCGGGGCGGGGCGTGGGCCTGCCCTGTTTATTTTTTTCTTTTTCAGTTAATTTTTTTTTGTAATTAATTTTTTTTAATTCTTCACGGGACGGACCGCCAACCCGCCGGGACGGGATCTAGTTGGAACGGGACGTGATGAATTTTTTGCCATCTCTATAAGTCAGTTTGTTCATTCAATCAATTTCTCGTTTTTGGCACAGAGTTGAGAGTTCTTTTGACCCATACAAGGTGATGATCATGGAGAAAATTGTAAATTTGGTACGACTTTTCATTGCTTCTAAGCTGTATTGGTCATGTAAGCCTTGCTAGTTTGACATCAAATGTTCAATTCAATCAGAAAGTTGAATCAAAATTAAAAATAAATTTTAACTACACATTTCATTAATTTTCAACCTACTTTTCATTAGCGTCCAATTTTCATATAAATAAAAAGGATTAAAGTTAAGCAAAACTTTTTTACTTTATGTGTGTGTGTGTGTGTGTGTGTGTGTGTGTGTGTGTGTGTGTGTGTGAACAAATACTATTATTTTCTATTGCTTTTGTAATTTGTCTTGATTAGGGATAGCAAAAAAGTTCAACGGCTTGGGCTCGGTTCGACAGAGCCAAGGCTAGGGCCGACCCTCATTTTGAGGAGTCGGCCTGAGCCCGCCCGAAAAAAAAAAAAAAAAAAAAACCTTACCCAAAACTTTTTATTTTACACCATAAATTATGGGGATGGATGGCTTAAATTAAGACAAATGATCACAATTTGTTTAACCAACTTATTCTTCTCATCATGAAACTAATAAATTAATTATAAGTGACAATTTTATCTCATAATTTATCAGCTAGATTATTTTAGAAAATGTGTGATATTTGTTTGTTTAATATTTATTGCATTATTACTATTTTATTTATCTAAGTGTCTAAATATTAAAGTAAGCATTTTTTCATTTACACACGTTTATTCTTCTATATTAACTATTAAGTGAAATTATTAGTGATCTATATTGCTTGATTACATTTAAAAATTGAGTTAATTTTACCAATGGGCAATGACCACTAAAATTTGTAAGGAAATTCAAAACGGTTATTAAAAAAGATTTCTCATTTTGTTATAATGGATAATCACTCATTTAGTCATTTATAAATCTAACATGTTATTCGACATTAGGCTATAAGGTGTCACAAAAAAAAAACCACGGCCCGAGCTCGGCTAGACCCGCTAAGGCCCGGGCCAAAAGCTCTGGCCGAGCCTCATTTTTTTGGCTGGGCCCGGCTCGGCTCGGCTCGGCTCGGGCCGAAAAAGCTCGGTCCAAAAAACTTCAAGCTCGGCTCGACTCGTTGACATAGCTAGCCTTGATCATATGGTAGAATGTTGGGGATTGAGAATGTAACTTTTCTTATTTTGAGATGATTCAATTTTTTAAGGAATAACTATGAACACCAGGCCCCTTTGAGTTTCAGTATTTAAAATTCCATTAAAAAAAAAAAACTCATTTACAACCATAAAATTTTCAAAAAATTAATTTTATACGTAAATTAAAATTTTTCCTTACTTTTTAATCACATTCTCGAAAAATTCATTCCCCCATGTTAAAGGATTGAATCATTCAAGGTTTCTATTTTTGAAAGACAAGCTTGGAGTTACTCTTGCACCTCCTAGCTTGAAGGAGGGTGTTAAAAGAAGTAACTAACTTAACTATCTTATCCTTAGCCATCTCCACATCAGCTGAAATCTGCCAAGTCATTACCCAGCTGGAGCAATACATCAGTAGACTTATTGTTGCCGTTTTTCAGTGTAGTGCTAGCACTAAGTTGTTGTAAATTATTCTAGACAAGATCCATGATTTCAGGAACCAAATAACAAACTGTCCTTCTAGATCATTCCCTGTATATGCTATTGTATTATTTAACCTCTTTGATATAATGTAATTCTAACGGTTGATAATATATTCTTTCTCTCTTGAATTCTAACTTGGTATCAGAGCAGAGAAATGGCAAACGCCAGTGATTTTAATTCACCTCAGAATGCTGATTCCATTCCAGCACTAGCCTCAGTATCCAGTAGCACTGCTGCTACTCTGATAAGCAATGGTAGCACTACACCTTTTGGAGTTAACCTTACTCAAGTTGTTTCAGTTATGCTGGACAAAAACAACTTCTTGCTATGGAAGAATATGATACTTCCTATTTTACGAGGACATAACCTTGAGGGTTATATCTTAGGGACAAAGACGTGTCCCCAAAAATTTATTGGGAGTCAAGTTACAGGAGAAATTGGTACCAGCATTGAAATGGTGAAGAACCCTGAGTATGGGCAATGGATGTCGATAGACCAGTTGCTTATGGGCTGGCTCTATTCTTCCATGACACCTGACATTGCAATGAGGGTCATGAGGGCAACCAATTCGAAGGAATTATGGACAGCAATTGAAGAGAGCTATGGGGTGCATAATAGGTCCAGAATTATTTTCCTCACTAGTGAGTTGCAGAAATCAAGGAAGGGAAACCTGAATATTGATCAGTACTTAAACAAAGTGAAATAACTTGCTGACAATCTTGAAATTGCTGGTAAAACCGTGGCTCATACAGACCTTGTTACTCAAGTTTTGGCTGGACTAGATGAGGATTATACCCCTATTGTGGTTCAAGTAAATAGCAGAGACTTTATATCCTGGGGTGAGCTCCAATCTACACTCATGACATATGAAAGCAGGTTGGAACACCTCAACTCTCTGAGAAGTGACATAGCTGAATTTAACATAAATCAGACCTCAGCCAACTTCTCCTAAAAATCTGGTAACTATCATGGTAGCAGACCTTACAGACCAAGTTTTGATGGAAGATCCACTAATTTCAGCAATTTTAGAGGAGGGAGAAGGGGCAGAAACAGAGGAGACAATCAATATAGTGGCAATGACAGGCAAATAATCTGTCAAGTTTGTGGGAAAATTGGTCACAAAGCTAACATATGCAACTATAGATATGATGAAAGGTATATTGGTGCTCCTTCGAACCATAGGACCAACTTTAACACTTCACCTGCAGCTCTAATTGCAGGACCCAACACCGTAAACAATCCAGCATGGTATGCAGACACTAGAGCAAGCAATCACATCACCTCAGATAAGGGAAACCTCGTTCAGTCAATGAATATGCTGGTAAGGAGAAAGTAATGGTAGGAAATGGAAGTAAGTTGAATATCTTTCATTTTGGCACTTCATACTTTCTAGCATCAAATGATAAAATTCTTGTTCTGAACAAGCTTCTTTTTGTGCCTGAAATTAAGAAGAATCTCATTAGTGTTTCCAAGCTTACTTCGGATAATAATGTTTACATGGAGTTTTATTCTAATTGCTATTTTGTCAACGATCAGTCAACGAAGGAGGTGATAATGCAAGGGAAGCTTAAGGAGGGGTTATATCAGCTTGACCTTCCTCACCAAATTACCAAGAACTTCACTCAAGAGTCAGTCCACAAAAATGAATCCTCCTGCAACCTTTCTTCTGTCATTCCTAGTCGTGAATCTTTTATTTCAATAAGTGATGTGTGGCACAAGAGGATTGGTCGTCCTTCTAGCCAAGTGATGAACCAAGTGCTCAAATCTTGTAACATCAAAATTAAAGAAAATGATATCAGACCTTTTTGCAATGCTTGTCAACTGGGCAAGGCTCATCTATTACCCTTTTCTTTATCTCCATCACAGGCTAGAGTCCCACTTGAATTAGTATTCACTGATATATGGGGGCAAGCCCCTATTCTGTCCACATCAGGATTCAAGTATTATATCTCCTTCCTTGATGACTACAGCAAGTTTACTTGGATCTATCCCTTGAAACAAAAATCTGAAGCCTTAAATGTGTTCATTCAATTCAAAAAATTAGTTGAAAACAAACTGGGATACAGGATAAAAACTTTGCAGGCAGACTGGGGTGGTGAGTATAGTACTTTCTCAAAATTCTTAAGTCAAGAGGGAGTAGAGTTTAGGCATCCGTGTCCATACAGTTCAGCTCAAAATGGAAGAATAGAAAGAAAACACAGACACATTACAGAAACGGGCTTAACACTCTTAGCTCAAGCAAAACTACCTTTGAGATACTGGTAGGAAGCTTTTCAAGCTGCAACATATCTTATCAACATGTTGCCAACACCCACTCTTCAAAAACAATCACCTTATCAAACTCTATACAATAAGCAGCCAGATTATCAGACTTTAAAAATATTCGGTTGTGCTTGCTACCCCTGTCTAAGGCCCTATCAAAACCATAAATTCAGTTTTCATTCCACCAAATGCACCTTCCTTGGTTATAGTGATTCTCATAAAGGCTACAAATGCCTAAGCCCTACAGGAAAGTTGTACATCTCAAGACATGTTATTTTCAATGAAATGGAATTCCCATTTGAGTCATTAACTTCCACCAAAAATCATTCAGAACCAACTGTGACCGAAACTATAGTATCCCACTTTCATTTGCCTTCTGAATTTAATCAAACATAAATCAATCCAGGCCCTGCTGATATTACTCATCCTGAAGCCACCCGTGCAGAACATCACTTGACCTCTGACTCAGTTGACAATATAGTACATGCAAATAATCTTGATGAATATGAAAGAAACGCTGAAGATGAGGGGCCAGATCCAAATGAATCACAGATTAATGAAGCTCCCTTGCAGCTGAATAACAATGAAAGTGGGGAGTTGCCCCAACACAGGGCAGAAAATCTTCATCCCATGATAACTAGAGCAAAGACTGAGGTGTTTAAACCTAAATTCTACCTTGGAAAGTTGACTAAAAAACCATCAGAACCTCAAAGCTCTGAAGCCTTATGAGTACTGATTGGAAGAATGCAATGGAGGAAGAATTCAAAGCCTTGACAAAGGCAAAAACATGGGAACTTGTGCCTCCTTCAGCAACATATAACATTGTTGGAAATAGATGGGTTTTCAGACTCAAGTAAAATACAGATGGCTTAGTACAGAGATTCAAGGCCAGACTTGTGGCAAAAGGGTTTCATCAAACACCAGGCATTGATTTTTATGAAACATTCAGTCCTGTCATTAAGCCATCAACCCTCAGAATAATCCTTACATTGGCAGTCACAAAGGAATGGACAATTAGACAAGTAGACATCAATAATGCTTTTTTCAATGGAGAGCTGGAGGAGACTGTCTTTATGAGTCAACCTGAGGGATTTGTTGATCAGTTGAAGCCCAATCATGTATGCAAATTGAACAAGGCACTCTATGGGTTGAAACAAGCACCTAGAGCCTGGAGTGAGAAATTAAAAGCTACTTTTCTGGGCTGGAAATTCAAGCAATCAGCTGCTGATACTTCACTCTTTTATTTCAAAAATGAAAATCAAATAATTTTTTCACTTATCTATGTGGATGACATTGTGATAACAAGTAATGATAGAGGGCTGCTGGAGGAGTTCATAAGTAACCTAAATAAATTCGCCTTGAAAGATATGGGAAGATTGCACCGCTTTCTTGGAGTTGAGGTGATGTGGCATGAATCTGGTATCTATCTTACTCAGACCAAATACATTACTGATTTACTTGAGAGGTTCGAATTGCAAAATGTAAAGCCTTGCATTACCCCTATTCCTGCTGAAAAGTCAATGTCAAAAACTGAAGGAGAAATACTGAAGAATCCAACAATCTACAGAAGCGCTGTGGGGGAATTGCCATACCTCCAATATACCACACCTGATATCACTTTGCAAACTCCAACTTCATCACATTGGCAAGCACTGAAGAGGGTGTTCAGGTATCTAAAAGGGACAATAGACCATGGACTTTGGATTCAAAGAAGTGACAGACTTACTTTGAATGGATATTCAGACGCGGATTGGGCGTCCTGCCCTGATGACTGAAGATCAACCACCGGCTACTGTGTTTATTTGGGCGACAACCTGATAAGTTGGTCCTCTAAGAAGCAACATGTTGTAGCACGTTCAAGTACTGAGTCAGAGTATAGAGCACTTGCATCAATTGCCTCAGAAATAGCCTGGGTTCAGTCACTCTTTCAAGAACTGCAGTTGCATTTGGCTGAGATTCCAACTGTCTGGTGTGATAATATGAGTGCTCGAGCATTGGCAGCCAACCCTGTATATCATGCAAGGACAAAACATATTGAACTAGATGTGCATTTTATCAGAGATAAAGTCATTGCCAAAGAATTGGAAGTAAAGTATATTCCCACTTCAGACCAGATTGCTGATCTTCTAACCAAAGGATTGAATCATTCAAGGTTTCTATTTTTGAAGGACAAGCTTGGAGTTACTCTTGCACCTCCTAGCTTGAGGGAGGGTATTAAAAGAAGTAACTAACTTAACTATCTTATCCTTAGCCATCTCCACATCAGCTGAAATCTGCCAAGTCATTACCCAGCTGGAGCAATACATCAGTAGACTTATTGTTGCCGTTTTTCAGTGTAGTGCTAGCACTAAGTTGTTGTAAATTATTCTAGACAAGATCCATGATTTCAGGAACCAATTAACAAATTGTCCTTCTAGATCATTCCCTGTATATGCTATTGTATTATTTAACATCTTTGATATAATATAATTATAACGGTTGATAATATATTCTTTCTCTCTTGAATTCTAACTCCCCAACAAAT
This sequence comes from Fraxinus excelsior, assembly GCA_019097785.1. Taxonomy (NCBI): domain Eukaryota; kingdom Viridiplantae; phylum Streptophyta; class Magnoliopsida; order Lamiales; family Oleaceae; genus Fraxinus; species Fraxinus excelsior. Next base: position 19,821,051 of record CM032639.1, on the reverse strand, counting down.
ATGACTCAAAACAATCCAAGATTTGGTTTATAATTCAATTAAAGCATCAATTTTTTTACAAACTACCGACATATATGTGTCTACGTAGTAGGACGTCTCACAATTAATTTGACCAAAAAAAAAAAAAAAATGAGTAAGTAGTTTATCTATTCAATTAAATTCCCATAAATTGGTTATGACCAACCTAAAAGGCTTCCCATTGGGGGCTAAGAAAGTTTGGTAAATGGCCACATAGCAACCTACGCCAAGTGTCGCAGTATGGCCATAACCACCGAGGAGACGTGTTGCCACCAAACACAGCGGCGCCTCTCTCTCTGCCTTCAATTCAACTTACTCTCACTTTTCTATGAGCGTGGCGTGTCCTCAAACCACTAGCTGTCCACATTTTTCCAGACCCCACACGGTTTTATTCATATTTAAACCCCTTCATACTCCAACAAAACTAACACATTTTCCTCTTCATTTCTAGTTTCTGGGTATTCGTCTTCCCATCTTTCCTTAACATTTTAGGCTTGCAACTGTTTATTCAATACAAAGAAATTGTTATGGCACTGATGAGAACTATGTTTATGCTTGTGGCCATCATAGCTACTTTGTCTGCTACAATGGCTCAAGATGAGTTCGGAATGGCTCCGGCTCCGTCGCCTGACAACGGTGCAGGATACTCCTTGCCAGTTTCTTCTGCAGTTTTGGGTTCTTCATTGGTTCTGTCTCTCTTGGCCATCATCAAGAACTAGATCGATTATATATACACGATGGTGTTTAGATGATTCATGGACTATACCATATGAACTGGGATTTATACGTGAGAATTTTTCTTTTCTTCCTTTTTTTTTTTTGGATGGTGGTGAGTCTAGATTGAGAATTACTTATAGCCTGGCATTGTGACATAGATGTATATTTTATTTACTGTTACATTATTCATTTCATAGTTTTATGTTTTAATGGTTGGTTTATAGCATACAAAACATCAACGTTGACATAAAATTTGATATAATTTCACGAGACATTACTATCATTGGACAATTTAAAATACGGTCAGTTTTTCATCTAATCATCTACTATTACATGTAATTATATCAAACTTTCTGTAATTTTATCCTATATTGTATTACTTAGCAGTGTATCTTTTAATCAAAATCGAAGCAAAACCATCCACAAAACAGAAACCAACCTGTTCCAAATGAGGTGCGTTTGATAGCACCAATTTTTCATGAAAAATGGAAAATATTTTCCTTTTCCATATCAAAGAGGTGTTTGATGGGTAAAATTTTGCCAAACAGATATTTTCCCTCCTCCTCCCTTTTTCCTTGAAATGGTTGAAAATGCTTTTCCCACCATTTTGATTGGAAAACCTTTTCCAGGTTCTGCCGATTTTATTTTTTTTACAACGTTAACAAATTTCATAACCAATTATGAAAAAAAATTCACTTTAATGGACAATTTTCATGTAAAACGAAGTCAAACGAACACTAAATTTTAATTAAAAAAAATGATTTTTTTAGGAAATTTTTTTTTTTTCATTTTTTTTTTGAACTTTTTGGCAATGGAGAAAAAATTTATAACCAATTGTGAAAAAAATTATCACTTCAATGGACAATTTTCATGTAAAACAAAGTTAAACGAACACAAAATTTAAAAATTTTCCGGGTGAAAAATTATAACAATCAAACACACTTAATTACAATTCTCAGTAAAATAATTTCTAGAAAAGTCTTTTCCCTAAAAAACATTTTCTTTTCACTCATTTTTCACGGTACCAATCAAATGGACCCTTATTAGTCTAATTCAAACGTTTACCAATCTTGAAAAAGCCGCCGTCGTTGGATTTGGGATGGAAATCTCCGAGATCAACGACTGTCTTTCTCTCCATTTTTTCTTAAAAATAAAATAAAATAAAGAATATGTTATTTGTACGCCCCGGTGTGCAGCCCCCTCACAAGAAGGGGGCTACGGCCAATTAAAATAAATTGAGGGCCCCCCTCTTGTAAGGGGCACCTCGGTATACAAATAGTATGATCCTAAAAAAAACCTCCACAGTTGTCATTAAATTAAGCTATTTGAACGTGTAGTTTGACATTATTTTTGACAGATTGGTGATTTGGCGAGATTGTGATGATTGGATTTGGATTAAATGTATGAAATGTGAAAGGTGGTGTGAGATTATGCTAAATGTAAATTCGATAAGTCATGATGTAAATCAAAATGTATATGTAGCAAAATTGATTATCGTTTCCTTAGTATTTCTCAAATAGCAAGAAGATTAGTTTTAGTACTGAATTTATTAAAATTTTAAAATACAGACCCATGATTCTACACACGCTTATAAGTGATATTAAATGATAGATTTAATTAAAAATAAGAATATAAGATTCATTAATTAGGCATAAGGTCATTTAGATCGACGTTTTAACAACAATAGTGCCAACTAACACTATTCTTAATCCCTATTTGACAATCATTATTTAGGTGAAATTGAGTTTTGAATAGTGATTTTTTTTTGAGGCTGTGTGGTTAAAAGGTTCGAAAGAATTTTAAATTTACGTGAATTTTTTTTTAATTGTGTGAACGTGTGGTCGAAAATCAGCGTGTAGAATTTTTTATTTTTATTTTTTAAATAATTATTGTCAAATAGGGACTTAATTTTATATTGTTAATTATTTTGTAGTGTATCAAAATTGAAAGGGGAAAAAAGGAGAAAGTATTTTTATAGGTTGAGATTCAACTCATGAATATGAATATCTCAAAATCAAGGCTCGACTAGTAGAGAAAATGAAATATGTTGACTGATTTCTTTAGTTGGATTATTGTCAGACGCTCTTATAAATTTTTTTTCAGACTTGTTCATCTTCCCTGATTTTCAGGTCTATTTATTAGAGTTTTTTTTTAACATTATTTCATATTCAGGGATTGTGTTGCTCTATCTAAAGGTAATATTGTTGAAATGACCAATCGGAGTCTCAACATGTAATATACGAGTCATGCCATACATCAAATTAATAGCAATGGTGAGAGATTATGTGATAATGAAATCTTGAGGAGGTAACGTGGGTATGGCACAATGAAAAATTGAAATAACGGTTGAGGTTGTCGTTTGAAAGGCATTGCGATAATTATTTGTCAATCATGATGATTTTGAGTTTCCTTCTCAGGAAAACCGTTGAACATATGCAAACAAAAGTCTCACATTTACTAGACATAGGGAATATGGATGGTAGTATACCACCCCAATTCATTACTGGGTAGCGACATCAAGTTTCAACACAATTGAATATGATTGATCCATATTGATTTGGCTCGAGTCAATTTTAATAATCCAAACTGTAAATGTAACTCTATCTGTCTCAATCATATAGGTTGAGTTTCATTTTTCTCTTGTCTCAAATATATAGACCGATTTCCTAATGTATAATATTTTGTTATATTCATTTACCAATATACACTTATTAAATTTTTCCCACTTAGCCTCTGTTTGGTACACATTAAAATTTTCATTTTCATTCTTCTACTCATTTTCAACCACATATTTTTCAATAAAATAATATTTTTCATCACATCAATAATTTTTCATTCTTTTTCAATCACATATTCTCCACCAATCTACTATTTTAGAATACATTCTTCCAAAATAATGTGACTCAAACACACCCTTAATGTGCCAACTTCTTAAAATCATCCAACTACACACATTTCTCACTTCTTGAAAACATAGAACAACTCTAATTTCTTCTTCTTCTTCAAATTCTTTATCAATTCCAACAATAATTTAGTTTTACATACTGAAAATTAAATAGGGTAAATTAGGAAAGATCTTGGTAAAAATTAATTTTTCAATGACATTAAAGAAACTTTCTTAATCCGTGTGAAAAATTAAACAAACATATATAATTGAGACGGATGGAGTATTAATGTTTTACACAAGTAAATATAAAATTAATAACACTATAGTTGGTTAGGACAATTGTAAAAAAATAAATCTTTTAAACTGTCAATTGAAACCAAAATGTTGAGTACAAGTGTACCACTGAATTAATGACTCTCCCTCCCTTGTATTAATTTAATATTATTTATTTAGCCATAGTTTGGTTCATTATTTTCAAAATATATTTTTCTCTCTTATTTTCAATTATACATTTTTCAATAAAATAATATTACACGTAAATCAATTTTTTTTTTCTTATTTTTAAACATACATTATCCATCAAAATATTATTTCAAAATGTATTTTAGACAAAAATAAAAAATAAAAAATGAGGCTCAAACAGATATTATAATAAAATCGATGATTAGAATGACGAAGGTTCTAGGTTATTTTAATATTAAAATGTAAAAGTCTGATGCGTGTGATTTCCGTGTTTAAAAGTTGAGCAATGCCCGCAGCCAACGAAGCTTCTAAAATGTAGGAAGTTTTCGTATTTAATTAGGATAGAATCAACTGAAGAAAACGAAGATTTTTCCATTGTTTCATAATTTCAATATTAAGCAATAACTTACTCTTTAGGAAAAAAAACTTATTTGTTTCATTTTTTTAATAGAATAACTTCTGCAAGGATATTGATTTTTCGGAGTTTTTGATTTGGTAAAAGATTTTTTAGGAAATTATTGACAAGAAAAGTCACTAGTCGAAATGTACTCAACTTCTTGTGAGTAGAGGATCAATAAAACAATACATACTTCAATAGAGTATAAATTATTGTATTGTTCATGTTTTAAGCATATAAGAGTGATTCCACCACATATCAAGACATCTGAAATACTAAAATAGAGCGAGGGGTCCCCCGGAAGTCACAACACATTCATGATAGTAGGTGGAAGAAGTTTGACAACGACGTGAATTGTACTAAAGCAATTGATCCATTTTCATGTTCGGTTCATATTCATATTTTTAGAGATTACGTCTATATTAACTCTAATTTGACCTAAATATTGGTTAGACCTTGAAGACTCCTAAATGTTATGTTATGTTCATGTTCATATTTTCAGATAACATGTCGGTATGGATTAACTCTAATTTGTATGATTACTATCAAATGTAGTTCGATCTTAATATTGGTTAGACCTTTGCCTCATAAGACTTTGAGTTATTTTGAGTTGTCCCTCAAACTCATGTAATCAATACGTATTGAAATTATGGAAGAAACGTGGTTAAGAACTAAGAAGTGAGGAAAAGTTATGAATCATATTTTGGGCCCGTTCGGTAGAAATTAAAATCGGATTAAAATTGAAAAACTAGTCATTTTTGTTGACTTTTATTAGACGAGTGAGACCCAATAACGGCTATATTTTTAATTTTAATTGGATTTTAATCTCTACCGAACGTGACCAAAATGTGTAGTTGAAAATGATTTTGAAGAAAAATAATTTTAGAAAAATCTTTACCAAACAAGATTTTTATAAAATAAACCTTGTTTGAGTGTTCTATAAGAAATTCATTTCGACGTTCCTTTTGTTGAAGCGTTTGTTTCACCGTTTCAAGTGGTGAAGCTATGTTACAGTAAATAAAAAATAAAAAAATTATCAAATCGCTTCTTACACCATTAAGTTTGAATAACTTATTATTTTAGATTATAATATTTGGAAGAACAATTAAATATTATTTTCTAGTAAAATCTTTCAAAACCTCGCCCAATTTTAAAAGTTTAATCAGTTTAACACTTTTGTAATTGTTTCAAAAATATACCTTACGACTTTGACTAATCTACGGCCGAAGAAAGAAAATCCTTGGCCGCGTTTTATATTATTTCTTCCTTTGCAAGGTAATGGAAATTTCAGCAGCCAGAAAATAATTTATTCTTATTTTTGAATAAAGCAGCAACCAAATACTGAATTGCCTTTTCCAAAAATATAATATTTTAATAAAAATTAAATTTCGAAAATTGAAAATTAATGAGCAAGACAGCTGGCTGCACTGGCGTCTTTTCTTTTATTTTCTATATTTGTGACTTAAATTTTAACATAATTTCAAATTTTCTTTATAATGCATCTGAAATTCGTGTTTCCAAATTTCATTGAATAAATAAAGTTAAAATATATATCAGGTAGGGTTGAACATTTTAACCGAAACTAGAGGTGGCAATTGGGTCAGCGACTCGGGTGCTCGGCTCGCACTATTCATACCCACAAACCACTCTAGTTCTTCAAAAAACGAGCTCGAGCACGAGCACGAGCCGAGCATGCTGCTCGTTAGACGCTCTCGTCGAGCGGCTTGTTAAGACGAGCCCACGAGCCGGCTCATGGGCTCGCCTTTTAACGAGCCACGAGCCGAGCGGCTCGTGGCTCGTGTATATTATAAAAATTAAAAATTAAAAACAAAAAAGTTCGGTGACCGTTTGGTCCTTAATTTTTTTTTTTTCAATTTTACATACATTTTTCCTCTATAAATACCAACCATAATCAACCATTTTTTTCCCACCAATATCAATCTCTCATTATTTACTATACAATACTCTTTACAATTTACATTCTACATTTATCAATTATCAACAATATCATTCTCATTCATTCTATAATCATTTTCTACTTTTTTTTATATTATTTCTTACTATTTTACAATTACGTTCGACAACTATTGCATAATTTTCATTCACTTCTCAATTCTACATTTCTAAATTCAATTTTTATTATTCATAACAAATGGATTCACGATCATTTGTTGAAAACTTGTTCAGTATGGAGAACGAAACACAAATACCTACCCAAAATCAATTTGGGAATGAATTCTCCAGTCTCAATGAATTACCAATCCCCGAAAATATTGAAGATTTCAACTTTTGTGATAGTCAACCAATTGATTTGGATGACATTGATGTTGTAGCTAGTGTTCTAATTGATTTGGAACAAGATGAATAATTGACATTAAATATTCCTGATGTAAGCGGGAAGAGAAATGGGAAGAAGCAGACAAAATGTTGGAACCATTTCAAATTGGTTCCCACGGTCGTGTGGTCGATGGACTTCGAGAAACCAAAGCAATATATAAATACTGCCAACAATGACTGGTATGGAAAAAAGGCATTGGAACCACCGACCTCAACCGTCACTACAAATCATGTTCGACCAAACATGAGCTTCTTCCAGCTGGTCAAACACAACTACAATTTGGTACTCCAAAAGTCGGTGCTACTACTACGCCACTTTCTATATGGATGTTTTCGGAGGAGGAAGCTCGAACGGGAATGGTGAAGTTTGTTGCCGCGGCGGAGTTGTCACTAACAGTAGCGGACAACCAACATTTCGTTAACTACCTCAGAAGATATCTTTAACCAAGGTACAAAGGGATAAGTCGAAATACTCTTCGTTCTGATACAATTACATATTTTCTTAATGCAAAGCAACTATTGATTTCGGATTTGAAAAAATATGGGGGTGTGATATCTTTAACTTCAGATATGTGGAAAGGGATTAATAAGAAGGGTTATATGACTGCAACTGCACACTATATAGACTCACTTTGGGTCATGCATAAAAAAATTATTTCTTTTAAAATTGTTGAGTATCCGCACAACGCTCAAACTATATTTAATGTTATTATGTTAATAATTCGAGAATATAAATGTGAGAGTAAAATTCGTTCTCTTCTGTTCGACAACGCTACTGTAAATAAAGTTGTTATTGATAAATTGCATATAGTTCTTAATCCTGATTTTGGTTACTATTTATTTCATATTCGATTTGTATGTCATATTTTTAATTTAATAGTACAAGACGGTTTAAAACATGTTAAAGATGAAATTAACCGAATTAGGAATGCACTTATGTATATCACGTGTACTACACCTAGTAGAAAATAAGGATTTGAAGATTTTTGTTCAGAATCTGGAATGACCAATACAAAAACATTTATTACTGACATATGTCATAGATGGAACTCTACGTACTTACTATTAAAATCATGTGAAGGTTATGAAGCGTATATTACTGAATTTTATAACAATATGCATGTTAGAGACGAAGACGATACTATCTTGAATGAATCCGATTGGGATATAGTTTTTAAAATAAAAAATGTTTTGACAAGTTCTTATGAATCTACAAATATATTGTCTGGTATTTATTATCCCACTAGTTGCATGGTTCTTGAACGTTTTTATATAACTGCTAGAGTTTTTGCTATATTTCAAAATGACCCCGATTTTCATGCTATTATATATTTCATGGAATTGAAATTTAGAAAATATTGAGAATAATTACCTATGTTATTTCCTTTAGCATGTGTCATGGACCCCGGATATAATTTATCGGGGTACTAAATTTATAATTGATCAAATGTCAAATGCTTTAACTTTTACTACACCTATTACTTATAGAAATTCGGAAACGACGTTCCGTGAAATGTATGAATTATATGTTTCACGAATGGGTGCACATATTAATCGTGTACCTGCACACACTCCTCCTACTAATATAACAGATGACGACGTAGAAATTTTGAATTTATTTGAAAGTATGCACTCATATAGATTTGATGCAACTGCATATACACGTGGTTCCTCTAGTAGTAGTAGTAGTTTGACTTCCACTGCATGTACCCAAACTTACAGCCGTAGTCAAAATCCAAATGCATTGCCATATGAATTAATTGATTACTTTAGTCAACATTTGCCTACTAACAAAGCAACTAGTAAAAGTTCAGAATATGTCCTTGAATTCTGGTGAAATAACGAATGTCGATGACCAATAGTTTCTGTAATGACAAAAGATCTACTAACACCTCCGGTTAGCACTATAGCTTCGGAATCTGCTTTTAGTGCAGCGAAGAGGGTTCTCTCTGAGGTCAGGAGTCGACTAAAAGAAGATGTTTTGGAGGCGTTAATGTGTGTAAAGAACTGTGAAGACGTTAATTATCGAATTCAAGATAAATATGTCGAAATTGCATGTAACCAAGTAAGTGATATTTAATTTCACCACATTCACCACATTATTTTATTTTCATACCTTTATAAATTTTTTTAAAAAAAAATTGTACACGTAACAAGTTGTTAGTGTACAATTTTTAACTCCGGCTACTTGAAATTGAAGTAACCGGTCCCAGGCCCGGATAAAAGAGGATGGTTTATCTTTTTTTTTTAATTGTAAAAAATAAAAATGTTTTGAAAAAAATATATTTAAAAAATTGTTAACATAACGTGTTTATATATATTTTCTTTAGGTTTTCATTTTTTAACAAATAAAATTTTGTTCTTATTATTTTAAAAATTAAAATTATTTTAAAAAATGTATATTTTTTTTTTAAAAAAATTAGATAATATTTGTGTATATATACATTTTTAAGTTTAGTGATTTAACAGTTATAAATTTATAATGTTATATATATATATATAACGAACCAGCGAGCCGAGCTCGCCCAAAATGCCACGAGCCGAGCACCCGCTCGGCTGGTGGTAGACGAGCCACGAGGTTGGCTCGTGTTCTCTTGTTCGAGCATGGGCCAAGCCAACTCGGCTCGGCCCATTGCCACCACTAATCGGAACAAATCGTAATCGGATGTTTCGAGAATCAAGAACCAATCGATTTTCGAACGGTTCTTGATTCTTGAACTATAACCGTTAGTACACGAATGAAATTGAACTATTTTTTTTTATATTCATTATATAATTTATACAAGACAAAAAAATTACAAAACTCGTTAACTTATATAGATTGCAAATTTGGGTCGGGTTGCCGGTTACAAATAACCCTAATCCAACGCAACTCGACACTATCAATAAAAAGATGAATATAGTTGACAAAACTTAAAAGTCTTAAAAGACTTAAATTCTAAACCCTACAAAATAAGATTGCTAAATCTCATTTTCTTTTTATTAATCTTGTCTGAGTTCAATGTGATCATGATGATTATACCTAATATGACTATTAGTCTTTCTTTAAAATATTTTCTCATAATTATAGCTAACATGGACAAAATGCTTTTTCTAGATGATTAAGTTTCATAATATTAATCTTTCTTGTATCAAGATACTTTTTGCTAGAAACTAATGTGTATCTTGATAAAATAATTTGTTCACTAAGATAGACGAGGGAGATAGATCAAAACGCAATTTGTTGGACATATTATTTTAGTAGGCTTACTTAATGTATATTGGTTTTTAAATGTGAATGACAAGGGCTAAAAACGTTAAAAAAATTGATGTTGTCCAAACAAACAGTCAGTCCTATTTGACTGGGTAGTATGGGTTTTCAACATTATTTTGTGGCTGCGAATTTAAGGGGTTTAATACCAAAAACAGAACACGATTCTCTCTTTCCATATTACAGCTAATACATATTTATTTATCTATCATCTTAAATATTATTTGATAGGTCAAATAATTAAATGTAAGGAAAAAATTGATTTGTTATTACACTTTCCTTAAATTTATTTATTATCATATGAAATAAATCTTGTATGATATGATTATATTCTTACCGATTTTATTTTGTATAATATTAGGTAAGTTTTAATCTAATCTTGGCTAATGGTTTAAGGAAAGATTGATTTAATATTAAACTTTCCTCAAGTGTAGTTATAATTGTATCAAAGAAATCATATGTATGCTTTAAGTTTATATAAGTTCAATTCATGCCTTGTAAATTACTTTACATAAGTAAAGCAAGAAACTGAGGGAGGAAAAAAAAAAACTTCGAGAAAATATACAAGCAGCCGATGGACTAGCAGCTATACGTTCTGCTATTCTCCAACAAGTTTAATAGGCGACATGCTTTATTGATTAATTTCATAGAAGAATAGCTTTGAGAAACCTGTACACGCAGCCAGTGAACCACCAGCAACGAGTTCTTCTGAATTCTAGCGAGTTCACCCGATGAAATGCATAATTGAATAATCTCATAGCAAAATCTTGTTTTTCAACCGTATCTGAAGAAAACACACCAGAACATGAACGCTCAATCCAATTCATAGATCAAGCTGCTTGACGTAAGATAAGAATTGTGCTTCTTAGTTCAAGTGATGATTGTGACCGAATATAATAGTGAATTTGCAATAAAATCAAGATCGGAGGGTTTGATAGAAAGCCAGGAAGTGATCTTAGATTTCTTTTTTATCGTTTTTTGTTAATTTTACGAAATTACAAAATCGATGCTATTTTGTTTTTTATCGTTTAATTTAATGAATTGATTTACACATAACATGAGGGCTATTGGATATTTCCCTCAAGGGTTTAAAACGTTATATCTAGTGTTCATACTTGTTAATTTCTACAATTGAGTAAATCACGTAGAACACTATAAGATGTCTATCTGCAGGTATGATCGATGAATTTCCTTTTTCCTTTGTGGAATGTGATGATTTTAGAGTGTTTGTACAAAAAATTAATCCTAAGTTTGATGTTCCTTCTCGAAGAACAACTGCTAGGAATGTGTTTCATTTTTACATTGAGACGAAGGAATCATTGAGGAATAAGCTTATTTAGAATGGGCAAATAATTTCCGTTATCACTGATTATTGGACATTATACTAGAATGTAATTTTCTCACGACACATGATTTAAATTTGCTTTTAAACGATATTACAGATCAACTATTTTCATAAATTAAACAAGTTTAACTTGTATCATTTTAGATATGCCGTCTATTTTAATTTTTTAATTAATTTAAGCATAATAAAAAAAATGGGTAATTTTCAAGTACATTCAATAGCCAGTTAAATAAATGTTACCTCGAACTGAACAAAATATTCTAAAAATATGATTTTATTTTCCATTATAGGAGTAGTTTTTCTTGGGCGAAGTCGTGAATTCAATAATGAATTGGTGACCACACAAAATTCTTGAAACGACAAATTTGTGCGAGGAAGAAACAAATCCTCTTCTATAATTGGGTTGGGGTGGACCATATATAAAACTACGTCGTCGTGCCCTTTATTGAATCCACACCATTCGTGTCTTCAGATTAGTAGCATTTCTCATGCATGCATTTATGGTCCGTTTGATAGCTTAGAAAATGGGTGGAAAAGGAAAATATTTTCTAACTTTAGTCAATTAAGGGTGTTTGATAGCACAAGTTTTCCTGGCAAAATGTTTTCCACATTTTTCTAGGTATAATCATTTGATGTAGAAAAGCTTGATTTAATAGGTGGGAAAACATTTTCAACCTTTTTTTTTTTTTTTACTTTTATTGACAACTTCTATGCAAAACAAAGTCAAATGAATGATATTCGATATGGTAAATTTTTTTTTTTTTTTTTTTTACAATTGGAACAAATTTTAGATCCAATGGTAGAAAAAATTATCACTTTAATGAACAAATTCCATAAAAAACGAAACTAAATGGACACCAAACTTTCAACATTTTCCATGAAAAATTATACTAATCAAATACAATTAATTACAATTTCCAGTAAAACATTTTCTAGGGAAATCAATTCCCTGTAAAACATTTTATTTCCACCCATTTTTCACCATTGCGATCAAATGGACCCTTAATTCTTTAACCGGAGCAGAGTGCTCAGATCTGAAACTGAATTTATTATTTTATTATTTTTTAATTTATTGACTATGATGAAATAACTTGGCCCAACAAGTGGTGCTGGGAATTTTATTTTATTTTTATTTTTTTAAAAAAGGAAACTTTGGTGTGTAACCCATAAAAAAATTAAATTTCTAGAGTTACTACATCTCTATTCTCAAATTACTTCATATTATAATTAAATATTTCTAAACAGCTGACTCCAACTAAAATACAAAACAATCAAAACCTGTTGATTACAATTCATCAAAAGTCGACCAAATAATATCATATTCAATACGGTAAAAAAATCCAATTTAATTGACACCAAAATTTCTATATTTTATTTTTCTTTGAAAATCATACTTTTAAAAAAAAAAAATTGAACGGAATCAGGATACATTTAGGGGGTCAACGAGCTGAAACTTGAGGCACACGCTGCCTTTTTTTTTTTTTTTTTTTTAAGGTCCTGTCACGGGCTAGCCCGGGCTCGGTCCAATGCCCCAAAATGGGGTTCGGCAAGAGCTTCGGTTCGGTTCCATGGAGTCTCAAGCTGAGCTACGACCGGTGACACCCTTAAATATATTACCGTCGAAAACTCACAAATATGGATATATTATTTTTCTTTTCACCCGATTCAATAGGAGCACACTAGTCGTATCTCTATTTTCTGTAATTTTAGGTATTTGTTGTTTAGAAATTTATAGTTTTTGTTGGCAAGTTCTACTACTTGATAATAAATGACTCGAAATTTCGTCCAATTCACTTTGATATTTGAGAATTGTATAAAGATGCATTCATCATATAATCTGAAATATGGTATCAAACATGTTGCATAGACTCGTAAATTTATATGTATATTTGTGACAGTTATACAATTGGTTACTTTTCACATATTAATTCGCAAAGTTTTCAGCGTATGTTACAGCAATATAACATGCACTATGATATACTTCATTTGATGGTTATGACAAATATGGGACAAAGCTGTAGACTCTTTTCACATATGGATTTAAATTAACTATCAAAACAGCTAAAATAGTTCATTTGATTAATTGTAAAGTGAAGCCATTATTCTTGAATTATTCATGTTTTTTTTTGTTTTTAATAGCGAAGAGTTGGATGTTTTGCCATATTACATGGTTGCTAAACATTTCAAACTCCAAGGAACAATATCGATGTAAAATAATGGACATTTGATAGCTCTTATTTATCTCGGTTTAAAAAATCAAGCTTACACGGATCAATAATCCTTATGAAGAAGTTAAGATTAAATTTCGATCTTGTATGCAGGGGTGGAGGGCCCCCCCCCCCCCACAAAAAAAAAAATTATTTCTAAATAATTTTTTTGTATTTACCATTTTGTATTTTAAAAAAGTCTTTTATGAATTTCATAATGTGCATTTTTTCTGGAGTACTGAGATTTCAGATTCTTTAAGTGTTGGGATGTCTGTGTGAGGGACTTTTTATTGTAGGGAAAGACAATATTTTAAATTCGTTTACAGATATTAATTGAATGAGAATGCTAAAATTTTGGATTCTTCAGCTATAAAAATTAAAATACATTATGTATATATGCCTAAATATTAACTTCTATTTTGAAGTTTGAACTAGTAGATGTAAGGGTCCAAAAAATAATTGTCGATTATCGACATATCTCCATGAAGGTATTTTCATATTTTAAGTTTTCAACTAATGTACATTAATTTATATTCCTTTGTTTCATTTCTTCATCACAAAATTCCAATGTCCCTCATATTAACAGATAATGTTTCAAAAAATAAAAAATTTCGGAGGCAGCCCCAACCCCTTCAACTCTGGGACCCCCCTTCTTCGACGGGCTGGTTCCGCCCCTGCTTGTATGGAATCATCTGTTATTATTCTTTATGAAGCTATGTAAATTTCCCAACCTCAATATGCAAATTACCAGATGGGGATTTGTGGAATTCTCATCTTTCCTTTTTATTTTCTTTCATTTACAAAAAAAATATTTCATGTTTACTACTATTAACAAATTTTTGCATTGTGAAACTACAATTTTATTCCGTTCGACTCGAGTTATGATACTGAAATAGTCTACAAAAAAGATTCCTCTACTGTCATCGTCTATTAAGATGGGCATATTTTCTTGAGTGATCTTATTCAACGCACTATTGTTATCACACTGGTTTAAGTGACACTAATATGATATTAAGTGAGAGTTATAATTTAATGACTCACTTAATTCTACCTTTCATTGAGTTTCTCACTTAGAATCATCTAAATTAATGTAATACAAAAATGTTATTCATCTCCACTGAGGTTACAATCTTAGTTTAGGTGGCCATAAATGATAGGTTAATTTAAAAGTAAAATTAAATGACTTATTTAATTTCACCTATCATTTAATCCCACATTAACGCCACTTAGACTGTGGTTGTAACCCTAGTGAGGATGAATATCATTGCTCAATGTAATAGTACCAATGATATATTCTATTTTTATTTTTATTTTTTTTTTGTTTGTACAAACTACAAACTATGGAGAGAGCAAGTTTGTTTTTTTTTTTTTCACTCAACCATCGATATACTTGTTTGTGCTGTCATAATGGAATTGATATTGGAGAGTAAAGGTGGAGTTAAATTTTCATTTTCTTGAAATTCGAGGTAGACTGATAGAGGTTTCTGATGGAGACACTGTTTTTAGTATTTGTCGGAGTGCTTTCTAAAGTTAAATACAAGAACAATACATGAATTTTATCACATGCACCAAAATTATACATAAACTCAACTTTATATTATAATCATACATGGACTTAAAAATTTGTATTTCATGTGTACATGAATCAACCTTCATTAGTTAAAACAAATGGAAAAATCTACATGACAAATAGAGTGGCTACGTGACAATTATGAGACAGAAACTTGACATGTTATTACGCGGATTGACACGACCCCGCCTCGAGTTACCCTAGTGGATCCAGACGTGGCGTGCACCGATAATGAATTCTAACTAGATGCTGGACTCACTACCAAGGCCACATAGACTGCTCTATGACTGATTGACTAATCAAGGACTACAATATTTTTATAAAAATTTTGACAGGGTTTCCCCTAAAATTTTGACAAAACCAACCTGAAAATCGACAAAACTCATGCAAACACCTACACCAAATATTTTAGAAACCACCAATGCCACCACAACGCAAACAACATGAGATTAAGCTAGACTGAGTGCTTCTACTACCAAATATCGTGTCCACAAGCATGCATTACATCAATTTTACAACCCTTCGACTAAGTGCACATCAACAAAATATTAGACCAAGTGTTTAATAACACGAGTCCCCAAAATATAATACATACTATGAAATGATTAAGATCGTGCAACTAAATGGTGGTTAATCAGGCTCTGACTACAACAGACTTTCCAAATATCTCAAATTCAGCGGCCTCCTGATAGGAAAAACTTGACAAAAGATATGAGCTTGTAACTCAGTGAGTGGATAATATGCAATAATATGTAGTTTTCCATTTATATTATCGAAAAACTGATTTAATTTCTTACATCTTTAAGAAGTGCTAATTTCTGATCATCTGTTTAGAACTGAAATATGTTAAAATCATAAAATTCTTACTCTTTATTCGGAATAGCCAATTGTAATATATGTCAAGTATAGCTAATCTGGTATCAACAAAAATCTGTGTAAAGCTGTCATTTCTGTAAGTTAAAATCGTATTTTTGTATCTGAATAAGTGAATTCTATAATCTGAAAGGAACTATCATCTTATATTCGAAAATCTGTGAATCTACAACTGAATAAACATTATATAATATACTGAATAGTTACACCAATAAGTACCCAATGAATAGCCTTACACATGTATAGAGTAATCTCGATGTACAAGGCAAAGCCAATCTTATATCTGATAATCTGGTCATACGTACGCAGAGCTACCCCAAAGGCTAATCACCCTAATACATGGCCCAAAGCCTATGTGTGTATGAGAGTGGATCCCAAAGACCTCTGATAATCTAGTCATACACTGTGGAAACACATTCACATCAGTGTAGAGCGGGTAAAATCACCATAATTGATCATACATTGTGGAAACACATTCACACTAGTACAGATTGGGTAAAATCACTTGGGTACTTTCTGGTGGTTTTTAAAATAACTGTAAATATACTGAAATATGTAATATAATTAAAACATGTTAGAGAACTGATTTCAATTAACGGAATTTAGCTTAAAAGAACTGATTATAAAATCCATTTAATTCTAAAAATCATGCTATTAAATCAAATATATATAAGATAATTAACTTTATGATATGATATAAATTCAACAATTATTCAGTACTAAAAAGTAAGTTTTTCCACTCACAGAGTACGAGCTACAAGCTAGACTGGCTGATAAACGTTTCCAATTTGTTCGTCACCACCTGAAATATGATATTAATAACCAATTTAACCACTATCGAACCAAGAAACCTTTATACCGAATGCAATAATAATTAAACTAAATATCTCGGTACTTGTCTAAATCTCCCAAATTATTCACTTAATCCAATGGAACTAATTACACTTCCTAGTTCCTTCACTAGCTTGCCCTTTATCAAAATTACTTCCATTACAACCATAAAATAAGTATCCATCTTCCATCTAATGAAAACTTGAAATCATACTTCCACTATAAATTTTACATCTTGTTCCATCAATACATTCTTTCAAGTGAGTATTTTACCAACACAAGCATTTCCACGAATTATCTTCATCAAGAACCCAATTTAAAATTCTAGGGTTTGCCAAAAATGGTACAACTTACCTTGAATCAAATGGAAGCTAACCAAACAAGTAGCTTGAACTAGAAATCACAATCCTCTCCCTCCATTTGACATTTTCGGACCATGATAAAACCCTAGAAATCAACATATAAATTTCGGTCTCTTGAAAAAAAAAGGGATAAATCGAACACAAGATTGAGGACATCAACACTTACCCATTTTTCTTCTCTTTTTCCTTCCTTTTCTTTCATCTTTTTCCCATTTGCCCGATTCTGGTATGTTCTGCATGTATGTGTGTGAGAAAATGAGAGAAATGGGTTGAAATGTCAAAGTTGTGGAGATTTTGCACAAAAAGTCCCTCAAC
The DNA here is from genome assembly GCA_019097785.1 of Fraxinus excelsior. Taxonomy (NCBI): domain Eukaryota; kingdom Viridiplantae; phylum Streptophyta; class Magnoliopsida; order Lamiales; family Oleaceae; genus Fraxinus; species Fraxinus excelsior. The sequence goes on along the minus strand of CM032639.1, from coordinate 19,803,480 downwards.
TTCCAATGTCATATAAGTAAGTACTCCACTTCAAATATAATCCATTTAAAACCCTTACATATTTCCAATTGTAAAAAGAACCCCAAGAAAGTAATTTAATCCAATTAAGTCCTTATGAACCTTGACTTTGACAATCGCTCCTTTGACTTTGACTAAATAAAATTGGGTTGTAACAGTCTTACCTCCTTAAAAGAATTTCGTCCTCAAAATTCGATAGACATCCGGCTAATCAGTGAATAGATGAGGATATTGTTCACACATCTGGTCCTCATTTTCTCATGTAGCCTCTTCTACAGTCTGATTCTTCCAAAGTACATTGACAAGTAAAATTGTCTGGTTTCGTTGAATTTGCACCTTTCTGTCAAGAATTCTCACTGGCTCTTCTATATAGGTCAGATTCTCCTTCAACTGAATTGGCTGAGATTCTAGCACATGAGAAGCATCTGCGACGTACTTGTGAAACATAGAAACATGAAAAACATCATGGATCCTGGATAATTCATCTGGTAAATCTAATTGATATGCAACCGGGCCAATTCGTTCAGTAATTTGATAAGGTCCAATAAATCGTGGACTCAACTTTCCTCGTTTGCCAAATCTCAACCCTCCTTTCTAAGGTGACAATTTCAAAAACACCTTATCTCCAACTACAAATTCAAGATCTTTCTGCGCCTATCTGCATAATTTTTCTGTCTGTCTTGAGCTATTTTCAAATTTTCTCTAACCAATTTCATATTTTCTAAAGCCATTTGAACCAATTCATGGCCGGCTAACTTTCTTTCACCAACTTCATCCCAACATACTGGCATTCTGTACTTTCTACCATATAAAGCTTCAAAAGGAGTCATTTCTATACTGGAGTGGTAACTGTTATTGTAAACAAACTCCATTAAAGACAGATGAGTTTCCTAGCTACCTTTGAACTCTAGCTCTCAACATATCCTCAAGAGTCTGAATGGTCCTCTCTGACTGGCCATCCGTTTGAGGATGAAAAGTTGTACTGAAATGTAGCTTAGTACCCATGGCTTCCTGCAAACTAAGCCAAAATTTGGATGTAAAACGAGGATCTCTATCTGATACAATTGACATTGGAGCACCTATAAGCTAACTATCTCATCCACATACAACTTTGCTAACTTATTCAAAGAATAAGTAGCTTTGATCGGCAGAAACCTAGCAGACTTAGTCAAACGATCAACAATAACCCAGACACATCATGACCATTCTGAGTACGAGGAAGACCAAATAAAAAGTCTATAGTAATGTGCTCCCACTTCCATTCTGGAATAGGCAATGACTGTAAAAGTCCTGTTGTTTTCTGACGATCTGGTTTCACCTGTTGACAGACCAGACACTTGGATACAAAATCGTCTATCTCTCTTTTCATACCCATCCACCAGTAATGATCTCTTAATGTGTGATACATTTTAATACTACCTGGATGCATATCATAAGCAGAATTATGTGCCTCTTCTAAAATCTCATTCTTCAATTGTAGAATATCTGGAATGCATAATCTATTACCCATAGCCAATGTACCATCATCTCTTATCACATAATCCGTTCTTAACCCAGCACTCACTTCTGCTTTCAATATTCTTAATGTCAAGTCTTGAGATTGAGCTTTTATAAACTTATCAATCAAAGTAGGCCTTACCTGAAAATGTGCTAATACCGCCCCTGAAGTAGTAGCTGACAAGTGAGCATGCAACTTCCTGAACTCACATAACAAAGCAGCATATACTGCATTGGATTGAGAATAAGAACTAGTTTTTCTGCTAAGAGCATCTGCAACCACATTTGCTTTCTCCGGATGGTAGTCAATCTTCCAATCATAATCTTTTATCAACTCTAACCATCTTCTTTGTCTCAAATTCAGTTCCTTTTGATCAAAGATATACTTCAAACTCTTATGATTGGTAAATATTTGACATTTCTCACTATAAAGATAATGTCTCCAAATCTTCAATGCCAACACCACTGCAGCTAACTCCAAATCATGTGTTGGGTAGTTTAACTCATGCTTCTTCAATTTTCTTGAGGCATAAGCTAGAACCTTTCCATTTTGCATCAACATACAATCCAATCCTTGGCGTGAAGCATCACTATATACTGTAAACTCTTCACCAGGTGAAGGAATGGTAAGTACAGGAGCAGAAACCAATCTTTTCTTCAATTCTTGAAAACTATTCTAACATTGCTCAGTCCACACGAATTTGGAGTCCTTCTGAGTTAAACTAGTCAAGGGAAGGGAAATCTTGGAGAATTCCTCTATAAATCGACGATAATAACCTGCTAGTTCAAGGAAACTCCGTACCTCTATCACTTTAGTAGGGCGTTCCCATCTCATCACCGCCTGTTTTGATCGGATCTACATATATACCTTCTGCAGAGGTAACGTAGCCCAGAAACACAACTTTATCCAATCAAAATTCACATTTGATGAACTTAGCATGCAACTGCTTATCTCGCAAAGTTTGCAAAATAACTCTCAAGTGCTTGGCATGCTCATCACGACTGCGAGAATATAAACAATCATAAATTTGTCTAGATATGGGTGAAGCACCCTATTCATCAAGTCCATAAATACAGTCGGGGCATTAGTTAATCTAAACGTAATCACCAAAAATTCATAATGGCCATATCGAGACCTGAAAGCAGTCTTTGGTATATCAAGAAAATCTCGCACAATGGGTATATCGCCAATTTCCAGCTTAGTTATCCCAGTATCAATCACATGAGCTAAATATGCATGACAACCCTTTTTGAGCATTCTTCGAGTATCCAGGGTAGATATCACACAAGACAGTAAAATTATGCGCTCTCCATTGAGAACAATCTCAAGTTCTCCTGGACTTCTAAATATCACTTCTTTGCGAAAACAATCAATTGTAGCACGATGATTAGATAGAAAGCCAATCCCTAAAATAACATCAAAATCATGCATATCAAGTGGAATTAGATCCGCTTTCCACTCATGGTCGCTCACTCTAATCCCACAGTCTTTGTATACCCGATTAGCTAAAAGTGAATCCCCAACGGGAGTCGCTACTACCAATTCACTGTCTAAAGGCTCTGACATCTTATCAGCATAGCTAGCAAGTGCATGAGAAATAAAGGAATGTGTAGCACCCGAATCAATTAAACAACGAGCATTTCTACCAAAAATAGATAACATACCCACTACTACATCTGGTGACTCATCTGCCTCCTGCTGGGTCATAGCAAACACTTTGTCCTGAGTCCTAGATCGACTAGCCTGGGCTCCCTGTCTAGAAGCACTGCTCTCAGCAACATTAGGTTGTGTGGCCATCGTCGACCCTGCTGATGTAGCTCTCTGATCCCGGTTCTGTCTGATTGTACCGATCCCTGGCTGAGACAATACTACCTGAGATGCCCCAATCGGCTGAGATCGGGCTCGACAATCTTTCTTCATGTGTCCAATCTGACCACATTGGTAACACACTCCATCTCCTCTAAGGCACTCGCCTGTATGAAACCTCCCACAAGACTGGCGCTGTGGAAAGCTGCGGTGATCAAAACCCTCATTCTACCTCACTCCCTGAAGTCTCTGTGTAGAACCCTGAACATGAGAATGACTACCCCTCGACTGCTGTATAGAACTTTGACTATGTCCTGATTCTTGACTAGACCCAGAAATCCGAGACATAGATTTAAACCCACCTGAATTAGTGACACATGGCCAAAATCCCTTTATGCTCTTCTTAGACATTTCTCCTGAAGGTCCTGTCTGACTACTACCACCTCGAAAGGTTATCTATGCTCCCTGATTACCTCATTCTCGAATGGCTGTCTCAACCCGCAATTCTATCTCTACCAACATACTAAAATTATGGTGCCCATGAGCAGTAACCATAGGCCGGATATTCGCTCTCAATCCTTGCTCAAACCGCCTACACCTGTCCCTCTCCTCAGCGACCAATGCACTGATATACTTGGATAGTTCTACTAATTTCACATGATATTCAGCAACTAACATGGACCCCTGAACCAGTCTTAAAAACTCATTCTGTTTCGCATCACGATAAAATGGAGGATAATATGTTTCATAGAAAGCTTCCCTGAAAATAGTCCAAGTGATAACACTATGATCTGGATATCGGCATCGAAACGAAGCCCACAGATATTAATAAATGAGAATGCTAAACTAAAAAGTAGCTTGAACTAGAAATCACAATCGTCTCCCTCCATTTGACATTTTTGGACCATGATAAAACCATAGAAATCAACATATAAATTTCGGTCTCTTGAAAAAAAAGAAGGATAAATCGAACACAAGATTGAGGACATCAACACTTACCCATTTTCTTCTCTTTTTTCCTTCCTTTTCTTTCCTCTTTTTCCCCTCTGCCCGATTCTGGTGTGTTCTGCGTGTATGTGTGTGAGAAAATGAGATAAATGGGTTGAAATGTCAAAGTTGTGGAGAATTTGCATAATAAGTCCCTTAACTTCCAATGTCATATAAGTAAGTACTCCATTTCAAATATAATCCATTTAAAACCCTCACATATTTCCAATTGTAAAAAGAACCCCAAGAAAGTAATTTAGTCCAATTAAGTCCTTATGGACTTTGACTTTGACTAAATAAAATTGGGTTGTAACACGGATGGTATATGAAACTTTATTCCATGTATTAAAACCATCTATGAACTTGACAACCTATATCAAAATCATAAATGAACTCAGTTTTGTATCAAAATTACACAGACTCACGAATTTTTATACATCCATGCACGATACTTTCGTCTATAAAAAATAAATGGAATCCATGTAGCAAATTGTGCAACGTTCAAAACATTGTTCAAAATCATGAAATGCCATGATGCTATGCTAATGAAGAAATGAAAATCTACCACCAGTTAGGCAGAGAAATGTATAAGATGGTTCATAAGAAATGCACAAAGGCAATTCATTGAAGAATTGAATAAAGTCAATGTTAGCATGTTTACAACGATAAACATTCGTAAGTGGATTGTACAATGAGGATACTAAAATACAAATGGAAATAGGCATTTCGTTTGTCATGTGAATTGTTCGGTTAGCTTTGACAAACGGAAATTAGTTTATGTATAGTTGGGATACAAATTTGTAAGCCCATATATGATTTTGATGCAAAGTTGAGTTCATGCATGATTTTGATATGAGGTAAAGTTTATGTACTATTCAGATAATTAACTTGTCAAGTACATACTGTGTCATTACCATGTAGGCACTCCATTTACCACATAAATTATTCCTTTAGTTTTGACTCATCGAAGTTAATTCATAAATGACTAGAGAGAGAAGTTTGTAAGTTTATATAATTTTGATACAAATTTGAGTTTATAAATGGTTCTAATACACGAATCTATATGCAGTTCAAGAGTGACAAGCGAAATAAAATAGCATATAGCATAAGTAGTATAAAGAAATGAAAACTGTTGGCGTTGTGGAATCTTGATAGGGATGTAAAATGCATATTTTCCCTCCTTATTTTATGCGCTCGTATGTTTATTTTGTGCCAAAATGTACTCATTACGCTCATATTTTGATTTAGGTGGCAATTCTACGGATATGGCGTAATTTGAAAGAAATATGTGAAAATGGACCAAAGTGAAAGAAAATGAAAGTTCAAGGACTAGCGTGCAAATACAAAAAAGTTGTGTCAAACCAAACGATGAATATTTGTGAGTCAATTGGTTGAAAGTAGATATCAAAGGGATGAAATATCATCAAAATATGATCACACATCAATTTCCAATCAAAAAGTTATATACAGATTTTCAGCCTCATATTGATCATTTTTTACATGAAAAACGATCAAATTGGAAGATGATATCTAAAGAAAAGTTGTATCCCTTTTGAGTTTTCTTTCCAACACATCTTGAATCACCTCAATCAAATATCGAGAGAAGAAGATATGACTAAAATATTGAAAGCTGTCTGGAGGAAGTTTCGTAAAACCATGCGGTCGCATGACTTTAATTCCATGCGGCCGCACAGACCACTTCCGAGAGTTTGAGGGCTGAGCTTATTTGTTCCATGCGGTTGCAAGTCTCTAAACCATGTGGCCGCATGGTTCATTTCCGATACGAAAATTCTGGTTTCCTAATTCCGTTCCACTACTTATGGAAACAAGTTCCTTTGATTTTTATCAACCCTAGAACACACAAAAAAGACACCAGAACACCTCCAACCTATTTTCTTTCTATTTTTCTTATATTTATCATGTGTAACTAACTCTTGGTGCTTGATTGAAGGATACCGAAGCCTTGAAAAACATTATAACTGTGAGATTCACCTATTTTCATTGTTTAATTTATATTTTCAGTATTGAATATTCTTCTATGCATAATTTCATGATTGTCATGTTTGATTGCTAAGAGATCTATTAGCTTTTCACATATCGCAATCTATAGCTAAGTTAAATATGAAATTCGTAATTGTTTGAATCATTTAACTTGTGAAACACTAGGATTTGATAATTTTCTGCGATATATGTTATTGAATCTTAAAAGGAATGTTTAAATAGATTGAATGCAACCGCTGATCTTTGTATTATCTAGTTCATCGATTTCTCTATTGTTTAAATCTGTTATTAAATTGACTCTTTAGCATTGGTCTGAGATTATTTGATTATTAGGGTTAATTAGAACGCTAGTTTCTGATTAACTAAAATTAAGGAGAAATAAAAATTTATTCCAACGATGAATATTGTGAATGTGAATTGATTGTTCTTCGTGGAATGATGAATGGTTATAAATCTCCAATGGTGGAAGTTGACCTTGATCAAGACTCGTTTCATTGATTTAATACAACTCGTTAATTTACATTGTTATTTGTTATAAGATTGATTTCGTTATAAACAAACCCCCCTAATCGTTATACGAAGTATAAATTGTTGAATTGCATACTCTTCGTGTGATCGACCATTACTTCAATTATTACATTAGTTTTAGAGGTTTAAGGACTATTTTTGGGTGCCTACGATAGTATACCAAATTTTTGGCGCCTTTGCTGAGGAGTGGTGTTAATTTATTTTTGTGCTTCTTAGTTGTTTATTTTATTTTTGAAAAAGAAAAAAATCATAATTTTTTAGGTTTTAGGTATTTTATTGTTTTTAGAATTTTAGCATAGAATTTTATTTATCTTTCTTAATCTACCTTTTTTAATTTGTTCTGTTTGTTCATGCCCGCAACTCGATCTTCTAATCAAAGTGATTTGCAGTACGATCCAGAAATTGAGAAAACTTTGCCCAGGTTAAAGAATAACATCCAAAAATCTTGAAGAAAGCAATCTCAACCCCAACAATTCATTTGCAAGTGATTTTGAGTTTGAAGGAGAAAGAACCATGGTCGAAAATAGGATTTTGAAGGAGCTTGCAGCCCCTACATTGAATCAACAACTTTTATGCATAATTTTTCCTATTTTAGATGCTATTACTACATTTGAGCTTAAATCTGGATTAATGTACCTTTTGCCTACTTTTCATGGTCCTGCAGGTAAAGATCATCATAAACATCTGAAAGAGTTTCATGTGTCTGTACGAGTATGAAACCCACTGGAACTACTGAAGAACATATTAAACTAAGAGCCTTTCCATTTTCTTTGAAGGATTTGACTAAGGATTGACTCTACTATCTACCATCGGGAAGCATTACCACATGAGATAGAATGAAGAGATTATTTCTAGAGAAATATTTTCCAGCTTCAAGGGCAGCAAATATTAGGAAAGAAATTTGTGGTGTCAGACAAGATCACAAGGAATCTCTACATGAGTATTGAGAGCGGTTCAAAAAATTGTGTGCAAGTTGTCCCCATCATCATATCAGTGAGCAACTTCTCATCCAATACTTCTATGAAGGTCTTCAACCTATAGAAAGGAGCAAGATTAACGCTGTAAGTGGAGGAGTTTTGATTGATAAAACTCTTGAAGGAGCGAGGAATTTAATTGCAAACATGGTAGCCAATTCTCAACAATTTGGCGCTAGATTTGATCCCTCTTCTAGATAAGTTAACGAGGTAAGTGTCTCATCCATTGAACAACAAATAGCAAATCTAGCTACTCTTGTTCGTCAAATGGCCACAGGTAATGTGCAGATAGCAAAGGTTTACGGAATTTGTTAAGTAATGAGACATCCAACTGATACATGTCCAACTCTTCAAGAAGAACCCACAGAACAAGTTAATGTAGCGGGTAGTTTCCCTGGACAACCATAGATGAATTATGATCCTTTTTCGAAAACATAAACCCAGGATGGAGGGATCATCCCAATCTTAGCTATGAGAATTCGTAATCAAATCAACATGTTGTTCAAAATCGCCCAAACTTTCAACAATATAGGTAGCCATACCCACCTAGACAACAACATGTCCAATTTTCTAACTCTAAAATGTCTTTAGAAGATATTGTTAAATCTCTTGTAACTAACACTTTACAATTTCAATAGGAGACCAAGGCTAGCATCTAATGTTTGGAGAATCAAATAGGTCAAATGGCTAGTGATAGGAGTGTATTTTACACGGTTAATTCATGAGTTTAACTTGGATATCCATCGTTATATGCGTGAAACATGGCTAAATTGGTTACAAATCTTGTTTGTAGGTCAACATCGGTGATCGTGGTGAAAAAGGAAGAAAAATGGAGAAAAATGACCAAAAAGGAGACAAATCAAAGTTCATGGACTAAGATGCAAATACTCAAAAGATGACTCAGAGAAGAAATTGAGTACATGGAGATGAAAAGATTCAATTGAGTATTGAAAGTGTGCATTGGAACAAGAAGAAGATGGAAAAAGGGTCGAAAAGTGGAAAAATAGGATTCAGGGACCAAATCGCCACGAATTGAAAGATGTTACCACTATGCGGTCGCATAGTGGTCCCCTGCATGCGACCGCATTGGTCCATGCAGGGAATTCCAGAGCACAAACAGGCCCTTCTATACGACCGCATTCATTCCTTCTATGCGGTCGCATAGAAGGAAAAGGTGGCGAGATTCCGAGTTTCCTATTTCGAATCCAACTCTTATGGTAATGACTTGGGGACTCCTATATAAGCCGAATAACATCCAGAAGCTAGGGTTACGCCTTTCTAGAGAGAATTTCATCCTTTTGAGGCAAGAACAAAGGCTAGGACAAGGATTTTCACATCAAGACCAAGGATTTCAAGCTTTATTTCTACGAATTGGGTGATGTCTTCCCTTATTTATTTATTTCTTTATTTTAATTCAGTTATGCTAGGCTAGTTTCATTTGTGCTAGGTGAACGATGAACCTCGTATTGTAAACTTCTAATTTCTTATTTTGCAATTTGATTCTAAACATATTTGTTGGGTGTTGAATGGTTTGTATTCACGTTATCGTCTCCATAATTATATTCGCAATGATTATGTGAGTTTGGGTGATCTATTTCATGCATTCGAGAGAAGGGGAATAGATTCTACAAGATACAAATTATCGTAGGGTTCGATAGGGGATAGAGATATACTGCTATGCTTTACGTGAGTCTTTAAGTGTTCACAAAAATCCATGCATTCTTGTATATTTGCATTTGTCATAGAGATATAGTCAAATGGTATGCGAGAATAGGTTCAACTCTACTCGAGAGAGATTGTTGAATAAAATAGGAGCATTGATTCTTCAACCGACGCATTGTGTCATCAAGTTGTGAAATAGGGATTAGAGGTGAGCTTACGAGGGGATTCGGGAACCTAGTACGCTTTTCATACATATATTTTCATCAAACATTCACATTTGGCAATCCATTAGTTAATTTGCATTCAATTTCATAATTTTAGTTCAATTTAGTAAAAATTCACAATTTCATAAAAATCTCTTTGGATTCGTTTACTTTAGGTTAGGGTCGAGATAAATAATATCTAAACTACTCAATCTTCGTGGGAACGATACTTGGACTTTAAAACCCATTTTTATTACTTGAACGATCCGTGCACTTGCGGTAATCAAAGTCGAACACTTTTTCGACCTGTCAAGTTTTTGGCGCCGTTGCCGGGGATTGAGTTTTAGTTTATTTTTAGTTATCTTGACTTTAATTCGAAATTTCTGCTATTTTTGTCACTTTTACTCTCATCAATTATTGTGTTTCTTTGAGTACTGAATGCTTTTGGTGTTCGTTTCTCCAGTTTTATGCTAAGGTCGTCTGGAGGTGAATTGATTCCAGCTGATCCTGAAATTGAACGCACTCTCCACCGATTTCAAAAAGAGACTCGAGAGGCACAACAACACCTAATGGCTAACGCACAGGAAGATCCTGTTGTTCCAGAAAATGCAGACGAAGTTGTGGACGAAGGAAATATGCTAGTGGGGGATTTCATGATTCCTCAAATCATTCAATGTCAGTCCAGCATCGTCTATCCACCTTTTGGGCAACCGAACTTTCAGCTGAGGACTGATGTCATACATCTGTTCCAAAATGGGCATCAATTTTATGGGAGAGTTGAAGAAAACCCGCACACTCACGTTTCTCGTTTCATGGAGATGTGCCAGAATTTCTCATATCCGGGGATTTCGGTTGATGCTATCCGTTTGAGATTATTTCCACACACTTTGAGGGATAAGGCTATTGAGTGGCTGGACTCTCAACCTATTGCAAGCATCACGACATGGAATGACTTAGCACAAAAATTTTGTACCAAGTTTTTCCCACCAGCCAAGATTGCACAGCTGAAACACACGACATCTCTATTTTTCGGCAAGGAAATTCTGAATCATTTGATGAAGCTTGGGGGAGGTTCAAGAACCTGCTTCGGAAGTGCCCACATCATGGGATTAGCAAGGGACTCCAGGTCCAATACTTCTACACTGGGTTGCATCCATCATTCAAGAGCATGATTGACTCGTCATCCTGTGGATCAGTGTGTAGAAAACATGTTGATGAAGCATTAGGGTTGTTTGAGACAGTTGCCAATACTTCAGCTATGTGGTCATCCGAACGGGACGTTCAGAGAAAAGGATCGGGGGTCTATGAGGTAGATGCCGTCTCAGCCTTGTCAGCAAAAATTGATTCATTGTTTCACAAGGTCGAAAATATGCAACCAACCGCCAATGTAGCACAAACCAGGTGGTCGGTCTGTAATGAGTGTGGGGCTGACCATGACACAGCAGCATGCCCACTTCTACTACAAAGGGTGGAGCATGCAGATTTTGCACAGTGGGGGCAACGCCAACAGAACAATCAGTTTGGAGACACTTATAATCCGAGTTGGAGAAAGCACCCAAATTTCTCATGGAGCAATCAGAATCAACAGAGACCACAGGGTCAGTTTCCACCTCCAGAGAAAAAGTTACCATTAGAAGAGATGTTTGCAAAGTACATGGAGGCCAACAACAATTTTATGAAGAAAACCGAGGCAACACTTCATGATCAGAATGCAGCTATAAAGAATTTAGAGGCTCAAATGGGGCAAATGGCCATTGCATTGACAACTAGACAACCAGGTAATCTACCCAGTAATACGGAAATCAATCCAAGGGAGCATGCCAAGGCCATTACAACTAGAAGTGGGGTACAACTACCAGAAATCCATGTTAAGAAGCCGGGGGCAGTTCCAGACACGGTAGTACCTGTGGAAGAAGAAGAGTCTGTGGAAACGGAGGAGCAAAAGCTTAAAACTGCATCAAAGGAGAAATCAGAGACATCAATGGAAAAGACAACTACTTCGGTAAATCCTTATGAGCCACCCATTCCATTTCCTCAAAGGCTGAAGAAACATAGAATGGAGCAGCAATACAAGCGTTTTCTCGAAATCTTCAAGAAGCTCCATATCAATATCCCGTTTGCGGATGCACTATTTCAGATGCCAAGCTATGCAAAATTTCTGAAGGATATCCTCTCAAACAAACGCAAGCTGGAAGAACATGAGACAGTCATGCTCACTGAGGAAGTTAGCGCAAGACTTCAGAAAAAGCTTCCACCAAAGCTTAAGGATCCAGGGAGTTTTACTGTCCCTTGTACAATTGGTGATATTTATTTTGATAAGGCTTTGTGTGATTTAGGTGCTAGCATTAACTTAATGCCATTGTCTGTTTTCAGGAAACTTGGATTGGGAGAAGCTAAAGCAACAACAGTGACACTCCAGTTAGCTGACAGATCTCTTACATATCCACGGGGAATCATTGAAGATGTGCTTATCAAGGTGGAAAAGTTCATATTTCCAGCTGACTTTCTCATTTTGGACATGGAAGAGGATCGGGATATTCCTCTCATTTTAGGCAGACCATTCCTAGCTACCGGGAGAGCCTTGATCGATGTTCAAAGGGGGCAGCTAATTCTGAGATTGGGTGAGGAACAGATTTCATTCAACGTGTTCAAAGCCATGCAGTTCCCTTCTGAAGTGGACAGTTGTTTCAAGATTGATGTCATCAGCCAGGCAGTACAGGACACATTTTTGTTTCACAATCCGTCGGATGCTTATGAGGCATGTATTGTGCATTCTCAATCCACACAATCTGAATCCAGTGAGATGGAGACTTGTGCACGATTTTTGGAAACAAATCGCCCATATACACGCCACAGGGCCTTTGAAGAACTTGGGATTGGTCCATCAAAACCTTTGCCATCTATACAGCAGCCACCCAAATTGGAGCTTAAACAACTTCCACCACATCTCCGATATGCCTACTTGGGTGAGTTATCTACACTTCCAGTTATTATCTCAAGTACAATCAGTGATCTGGAGGAGGAAAAACTGTTACGGGTGCTGCGGGCACATAAAACAGCATTAGGTTGGACCATTGCCGACATAAAAGGGATCAGCCCTTCGCTATGCATGCATAAGATTCTCATGGAGGAGAATTTTCGGCCCAGTGTGGACAGCCAGAGGAGACTGAATCCAAACATGAAGGAAGTGGTTCGGGCTGAGATACTGAAGCTTCTGGATGCAGGCATCATTTATCCTATCTCTGATAGTGCGTGGATCAGCCCTGTTCAGGTTGTGCCAAAGAAAGGGGGAATCACAGTTGTACCAAATGAGAAAAACGAGCTCATTCCTACCAGAACAGTTACCGGATGGAGAGTTTGCATTGACTATCGCAAACTTAACACAGCAACCAGAAAAGATCATTTCCCTCTCCCGTTCATTGATCAGATGTTGGAGAGACTCGCTGGTCACACACATTACTGTTTCCTGGATGGTTATTCAGGGTACAATCAGATACCAGTGGCACCGGATGATCAGGAGAAAACTACTTTCACTTGCCCCTACGGTACCTTTGCCTACCGTAGAATGCCTTTTGGCCTTTGTAATGCACCTGCTACCTTCCAGCGTTGCATGATGGCAATCTTCTCTGATATGGTTGAAAAGTTCATTGAAGTGTTCATGGATGACTTCTCAGTTTTTGGGTCTTCATTTGATGAATGCTTGGATCATTTGAGTTTGGTTTTGCAGAGATGTGAGGAGACAAATCTGGTACTGAACTGGGAGAAATGTCATTTTATGGTGCAGGAGGGCATTGTATTGGGACACAGGATTTCAGCTAAAGGAATTGAAGTGGATCGGGCAAAAATCCAGGTCATTGAGAAATTACCACCACCTACTTCTGTGAAGGGTGTTCGCAGTTTCTTGGGTCATGCTGGGTTCTACAGAAGGTTCATACAGGATTTTTCCAAAATCACTAAGCCATTGTGTAACTTATTGATGAAGGATACTCCATTTGAATTTACTGAAGAGTGTTTGGTGGCTTTTCAAACTCTGAAGGAGAAACTTATTTCAGCACCTGTCGTTGTTGCACCGGATTGGGAGCTACCGTTTGAGTTGATGTGTGATGCCAGTGATTTCGCTGTTGGAGTTGTTTTGGGGCAGCGGAGGAACAAGGTTTTTCATGTGATTTATTACGCTAGCAAGACCCTCAACGATGCACAACTCAATTATGCAACCACGGAAAAAGAGTTGTTAGCAGTGGTGTATGCTTTTGATAAGTTTCGTTCTTATCTTGTTGGGTCTAAAGTAATTGTCCACACCGATCACGCCGCTTTGAAGTACTTGATGACTAAGAAGGATGCAAAACCTAGGTTGATTCGTTGGGTTTTGTTGCTACAGGAGTTCGATATTGAGATCAGGGATAAAAAGGGCAGTGAGAATGTGGTAGCAGATCATCTCTCCAGGTTGGAATTAGGTCAACAGGACCGGTTGTTGGACATTAATGAGATTTTTCCAGATGAACAATTATTCAGTGTGGAGACAGCACCTTGGTATGCAGATATTGTGAACTACTTGGCTAAGACCATCCCACCACCAGAATATTCAGCTCATCAGCGTAAGAAGTTCTTTGCAGACTTGAAGTACTATTTTTGGGAGGACCCAATTCTCTATAGGCGTGGGGCAGATCAGATTATCCGACGTTGTGTGCCTGAAGAGGAAGTACCAAAAATCTTGGAGCATTGCCATTCATCAGCTTATGCAGGACACTTTGGGGCTTCTAAGACAGCGGCAAAAATCTTGCAGTCGGGGTTTTACTGGCCTACGTTGTTTCGAGATGCCTTTGAATTTGTAAAGAGATGTGATCGTTGTCAGCGAACTGGAAATATATCAAGAAAGAATGAGATGCCATTGAAGAATATTTTAGAAGTGGAGCTGTTTGATGTTTGGGGAATCGACTTCATGGGGCCGTTTCCATCCTCATTTTCCAACCAGTATATTCTCGTAGCAGTTGACTATGTCTCCAAATGGGTGGAGGCAGTGGCTTTACCCACCAATGATGCAAAAGTGGTGATTGGATTTTTGAAGAAACATATTTTCACCCGTTATGGCACACCTCGGGCTATTATCAGTGACGGGGGAAAACATTTCTGTAATCGCCAGTTTGAACAGCTTCTGAGTAAATATGGGGTAAAACATCGCATCGCCACTCCATATCATCCTCAGACCAGTGGGCAGGTTGAAGTATCCAACAGGGAATTGAAGAGAATCTTAGAGGTCACAGTAAATTCTTCGAGGAAGGATTGGTCCAGAAAGTTGGATGACGCGCTATGGGCATACAGGACAGCATTCAAGACACCTATCGGGATGTCACCATACCGGCTGGTGTTCGGGAAAGCATGTCACTTGCCAGTAGAGTTGGAGCATCGGGCTTATTGGGCACTTCGCAAATTAAATTTGGATCTACAAGCTGCAGGAGAGCAGAGGATATTTCAGTTGAATGAGATGGATGAATTTCGCCAGGAGGCCTATGAGAATGCAAAAATCTACAAGGAGCGAACCAAGAAATATCATGATTTGCATATTCAGAGACGGGAGTTTCTTGTGGGACAAAAGGTTTTATTATTCAATTCTCGTCTGAAGCTTTTCCCGGGAAAATTGAGGTCAAGGTGGTCTGGCCCGTTTACTGTCACACAGGTATCTCCACATGGGGCTGTGGAAATCACCCACGAGAGCAAAGGTACCTTCAAGGTGAATGGACAACGCCTAAAGCACTATTGGATCGGTGACTCCTCCAAGGACAAATCCACCGTCCATCTCACACCTCCGGAGTGACTCCACCACGGTACAGTCGAGCTAACGACTATAACCTAGCGCTGGATGGGAGGCAACCCATCGTTTCTTCCCTTTTACTTACTTTGCTTTCTGCAAATTCATTTAAGCAATTTTTAGTTTCATGCACTTTTCCTTCTATTTTGTTTTTCTAGGCAATTGCATATTATGTTGCTCTCTATATATTTTGTGTGATATTGGAGTTTATTTAAAAAAAAATTAAAATAAAAAAAAAATAAAAAAAAAAATAAAAAACTGCACGCCTATCGAGGTACCATACCGCATTTTGGGATTGCTGTGTGATTTGTTTATGTCTCACTGTTTTATGGTACATTGGGGAGTGAATTTTATGTTTCAATATCGTTTGGGAATGTTTGTTCATGGGGGTTTTCATTCACCACATAAGGGGATTTTATTCAATGTTCGTTTCTCATTTCCAAGCCCTTTTCGTGGTTCCAATTCACTTTCCTTGTTTTCAGATATGCTTGCATTTCACGAGGACTCACCAAGTGGTTCCGTGGTCTTTCTCTATTTTGAGTGTGGTGCATCAGACTTTTGATTATTGAGTGGCATTCATGCTTCTTTGGGATACCCATGTGCACGGTCCACTATTTTACGTCTCTTCACACCTTGTCCCCGGGCTCACGTTGGTAAGTTTGGCGGTGTTAAATTGCAAATTTGCGCATCTTATGGGACTTAGCATATTGGCACGTAGTCTAGGTTTGGAGGGTCCAGCATGTTCAATACCCGACCTCCGTTAGGGACGAAGCTGCCTAATGCTTTCCTGGTAGTCTATGCGACCGCATAGTGCTACCAGGAATGCGGTCGCATTGAGGGCTCCAGGGCCAAACCTGGCCCTGACTGACTCCTCTATGCGACCGCATCCAGTTCCTCTATGCGGTCGCATAGAGGGCAAAATGGGGGGGCGTTTTTTTTGTTTTAACCCGACATTTCCCTTTTTTCCCCCATTTTTCCCACTCCATTCCCTCACTCCCTCGACCGCCACCACCATTTTCGACACCATCACTCCATCTCTCGCCCCTAGCAAACCGAACCACGCACTTCCTTGATTGCACCTCGTGCCCCTAGACCTTACCCCTCCACATCGACCGAAGGTAAGGGTTCCCTTTACCCCCTCCCCCTTTTGTGTTCTTTTGGATTATGTTTGATGATTGAGGCGTGGGGGCTTGGGTAGTTGATGGATGTTGTGGTGTGTGGTTTTATTGGGTTACAATTTTGGGTTTTCTTCCATTGCCATAGCCATCAAGATCTCCAACTTTGTAGGTTGCTTGCCAAGTGTTCGATGAATTGTCTCTGTGACACTTTTGGCTATTTTTCCACCACTTGAGCACTCTTGCTTGCTTGTTATGCTTGCACCAAGCTATCACACGAGTTCCTTATGCATTCACTTGCCTTGCCATGTCCATGCCACCTTGCATTCCACATATGAGATATTACATAGGTTCACGGCATCTCACGTCACCTACTTCGGCCCCCTGTTTTTCTATCCATTTGAACTCCGTTTGGCCTGAATTTTGGATATGTTATAGTTGGCATTGTACACTTTCATATGCCCGAAAGTTGCTCGGGAAAATTTCGAGTTTTCATGCCGGTGTCTCGGGCCGAAGTTGCACAGTCGTTCACATTTCCATTTGCCTCTTTTGCTCCTGTTCGACTTACATTTGTGCTTTCTTCTTTATTCTACTATAGTTTTAGATATCCCATGTTTACTTTTACCGTGATATGAGTTTAATTTTGATATTGGTTGCATGTTTCACCTATTTCCTCTACATAATTGCTCTTAGTTCGCATTCTTTCATCTCTTATGTCACCTTTCCTGCAATACCTTGGCTCTTTGCTTTGGTTTGCTTGTTGCCCGTTCCTACTTCACATATTCCTTACTTGCTTCATTTTTGTTTTGTGTTACAGGATGCCGCCTAAGCGTACCGCGAAAGGAAAGGAGAAAGCAGCTAGTACTTCAGGCACAGCCCGCACTCGGGCACCTGAAGGGGGGATTCGTCGGTTCCTACACCCCGAGGCCTATACTCGTTATTTTGAGATCATCAGTCGTTGGACCCCTCTGCTGGAACGACCGGTCCAATTATCAGATTTCCCAGGTTTTGAGTTGACCACTTTGGTGGGTATTTGCGGATGGAATAGGGTTGTTGATCGTCCACACCCAGCGTATGTCGATTTGGTTCGCGAGTTTTATGCAAATTTCAATGTTGATATCGACACCCCCGGCTCAGAGCACGAGCATCAGACTTGGGTCAGGGATCGCTGGATCATGTTCTCTCCAGAGGTGATACAGGATTATTTTGGCCTCACTTGGGACGACATTACACCTGTCCCTGGGGCTTTTCACTGGGAGACTGTCGCTGAGGTACTATTGGGGCGTGCGAATGCTTGGCCACTCCCGACCCCAGTCTGGGAGCAGATTCAGCTTCCTCCCTCCATCGGCATTCTATGGCTCTTTATGTGCCACAATGTGGCGCCCACTTCCCATCGGACCACTTTCACTGATCCCACTGCTGGTTTGATTTATCACTTAGTGCGCGGACAGAAGATTGACTTGGCTACATTCATATATGACCAAATTCACTACTTGGGAACCTCTTCTGATCGCCATCATTCCTTGATCTTCCCATGCCTTATCAGTGGTCTATGTCGCCAGGCAGGAGTCCCTATACCCTCCAGTGAGCTTCTAGAGAAAGCCAGTGCGGTAATCAGACAATCCACGTTGGAGGCTCAGGAAAAAAAATGTATAAAAATTATATTAATAATATTATAATTATCATATAATAATTTAAAATGATAATATAATTTTTTTTTTTTTTTTTTTTTTTTTTTTTTATTAATAATTATATATTAAATATAAAAATTAAATATTGAATATATCGATAAAAAAATGTAATTATATAAATTTTTTTTTTTTTTTTTAATGTGTAATTATTAATACTTTTATTTTTTTTTTTTTTTTTTTTTTTTTTTTTTTTTTTTTTTTTTTTTTTTTTTTTTATTAATATAATATATAAAAATTAATAAATAATTTATATTAATTTATTTAAAATATTATGTATAATAAATATCTATTGAAAATAATAAAATTATTTTTTAACTATTATTATTAATTATAATAAAAAATATTAATTTAATATTTGATCTGTTTAATTTATGATATTTTTACAATTATAATAATTAAAATAATAAAAATATAAAATAACCAAATTTTGAAATTATAAAATAATATGATAATTATATAATTATATATTGAATAAAATATGACTTTAAAATAATATGACTAAATAACATAAAATTAATAATTTATAATATTATAAATATTATGCGTTTATATTAAAATTAAAATAATTATGTAAATAAATGGTAATATTAAATGAATAAATAAGTATAAATTTTAATAATATTATACTGATTTAAATAATAATAATTAAAATATGTACAATACCTTGTTTATTTTTTTCAAATTATAATAATTTGATTTATTATATTAATGATTATTTATAATGTAATAAAATATAATTTATATTAAATAATATATAAATTATTTTATTTGCAATAAAATAATAGGAATATATGATAAAAAATAATAATATTGAAAAATATTGATATTAAATATAAAAAAAAATTTTTGTGATAATAACTTTAAAATATATGTATAATAAATATTTGTATAAATTAAAAAAAAAAAAAAAAAAAAAAATTGTTAAAATATATAGTGGAATTAAAATTATGAATGTAATTAATTAAAACCAGTGATATAAATATTGGAATAATTATAATAATATTAAATAAATAATGTTGAGAATATAAATATAAATAAAATGAAAATAATATAATATTATTAATATATATAAAAAATTATAATTATGATAAATTAGTAAATGTATAATATATAATATTTATATATAATTAATAATTAATGATAAACATCATGTATATATATATATAAAAATATTATGAATTATAATTTTAAAAAATGTTTTTTTTTTTTCTGCTTTACTTTACTCTTGATATATTGAAAACCATATATGATAAATTGTTTATATATATGTTATAAATTAATTAAAAATATTATATATTATAAAAAAATTTGTATTAATATTATATTAATTACTAATATAATTTTAATAATAAAAAAATAATAAATGAATGATATTAAAATTATGGTGTATAAAATTGTTAAAATAAAATTAAAATATATGAAATTGAAAATATACTATATTATAAAATATTATTAAATAAATATATAATTGAATAATATATATATAAATTATTAAATAATTTTTAGCTATATTGTGTAATTTATATAAATTTAATAATAAGTAATAAATAATTTTTTTTTTTTTTTTTTTTACATATAAAATTAATATTATAAATATATTTAATATATATATTTAGAATGAATTAATATAATATTTTAAAATATTGTAATGAATGACATATATTATAAAATTATATTTAATGATAATATAAAAAAGATATATAATAAAAAATTGATAATGATTATAATATTTATTAAGATAAAAATAAAAAAAAAAAAATTATATGTTAAAATTATCAATTATAATATTAATATTTGTACATTATGTGTAATTGTTTAATTTATGATTTATATAAATATAATAAATAATTAGAACTTGTAATATATAAATTATATAATGTATTTTGTATTTTTGTATTATGATAATAATAATATTTTTATGTTAATATTAAATGGAATATAAAAATTTTACCTAATCCTTAGGCCATAGCCAAAGTTATGGCAAAAAAATATGAAAAATTTATATTATTTATAATATAAATATTAAAAATTGAAATGATATTATAATCATAAAATAATTTAAATATTTAATTGTTTATAATGATTATATAATAGATTATTTGTAAATCTTATTAATGATATTTAATAATATTTTATATAATATAAATATATATTATGTGTATATTGATAAAAATATGAATAATAATAGATGTATAATTTTTAATTTTTTTTTTTTTTTAATGATGTGTATATAATAAATATTACCATATCATGAATATTATTAATATATATTATAATAAAATAAAAGTTTTTTTTTTATTAATTTAAAATATATAATTTTAATTGAATAATTACATAATGATATTATATATAAAATAAATTATTATTTAAAATATAAAAATATATGTTTTTTTTTTTTTTTTTTTTTTTTTTTTTTTTTTTTTTTTTTTTTTAATTATTGAAATATAAAATTTTACATATATTAAATATTAAAATAAATAATTGAATATTATGATAATTATATGATGTGACTTTTTTATGATAAAATTTTTTTTTTTTTTTTTTGAAATTAATTGTAAAATTTTTTTTTTTTATATATGAAATATATATATATGAAATAAAATCTATTATAAAAAAAAAAAAAAAAAAAAAAAATAAAAATTGAAATGTTGTATTATTAAAAACTAAATAAAAAAAAAAAAAAAAAAAAAAAAATTATGATATTTATAATTATATTAATAAAAAAAAAAAAAAAAAAAAAATTAAATTATCTATAAAAAAACAAAAAAAAAAAAAAAAAAAAAAAAAAAAAAAAAAAAATAATGATATAAAAAATGATTTAAAAAAAAAAAAAATGAAATAATTTAAATATGACAATAGAATTAATATAATTATGTATTAATTATTAAATATATAATTTTTTTTTTTTTTTTTTATTTAATTATTATTGATATATAAAGAATTATATATGTAATTTTATGTATTATAATAATATATATATCTATGTAATATATTTGATGAATATATGTTAATTATGATTAAAATATTTTAATAAATATGTTGAAATTGAATTCTAAATTTATTTAAAAAAAATAAGTATAAATAATTAATTTATATTTAGATAAAATATAAATAATTAAATTAATATTGTTGATTATATTTAATAAATTAATTATTGGTATAATAATTAATTATATAATTAATATATCTCATTTTATATAATTAATGAATTTAATTTTAAATTAAAATAAAAAATATATGATGATATAATCATATTAAAAACAAGAATAAAAAAAAAAAAAAAAAAAAAAATATAATAATAATGAAAATATTGATATAAATTTAATGAACATAATTATGATAGATTTAACAATTGATATTAAAATATGAATAAATATCAATATGGAAATAAATAATAAATTATTATATGAGATGAAATAAATAAAATAACATAATGATAATAATTTAAAAATTAAAAAAATTATGTTTTTTTTTTTTTTTAATAATTAATTAAAATGTATTAGTTTTTTTTTTTTTTTTTTTTTTTTTTTTTTAAACATAATTTTTATGTTATAAATATAAAATATTATTAAAATAATAGTATATATAAAATGTATATGATTTTATTAAAATATATGAATATATAATATTAATGATTATATGTTTATTTTAACTTATTTATAAAAATGATATGTAAATAATGATATCTAAAAATAATTAAAAAAATATTATATATATAATAACTATTTTAACAATAAATAGAATATGTATATAAAAATATAAATGTAAATGTATTTATATAATGAAAAAATAATGGAAGTTTGATATTAATTTTATAATAATAAAATAAATATAAATATAATATAAATAATTAAATGATGATATATATATAAATTTATTATTTATATTAATATGAATAATTAAATTTATGATAATGAATTTGATATGTATTTTTTATATACTTAAATTTTTTTTTTTTTTTTTTTTTTTTTATTTGGTGTAAATTAGATGAAAATTATATTAGTTGATAAATATATAATGACGATTAATGAGTATGATAAAAAAAAAAAAAATATATAATTAAATTGATATGATTATTTATAATAATAATATATGATAAATTATTTATTATCAAAAAAAAAAAAAAAATATATAAATTTAATAAATTAATATATATTAATATATAATGAGTATTAATAAAATTTTAAAAAAAAAAATCTTTATTATTAATTTATATATAAAAATAATGTGAGTATATTATAATAAATATAAAATATATATGAAATATTATATATAAATTTTTTACATATATATGACTATTGATCATGGGTTTTATAAATATATTTAAAAAAAAAAAAAAAAAAAAAAAAAAAAAAAAAAAAAAAAAAAAAAAAAAAAAAAAAAAATGTAAAAAATAGAATAAATAATATATAATTTTATTTATAATATATTATATGAAATTATAATATGCATTAAATATGATTATAATATAAATGAAATATAATATGTATATAGAAATATCATGTAATGTATTCATAAATAATAAAAAATTGATATGATGAGATTATAGCTATTAAAATTATATAACTTTTATATGAATGTAATTGTAATATATTAATAAATATCATATTTTTAAATTATATTTTTGTAATGAAAATGATTTAAATATGAACAAATAAAAAAAAAAAAAAAAAAAAAAATTGGTTAAATATATTATAATATTAAAAAAAATGATTATGAATAATTTATGTGATGAAAATATGAACAAATTATCTTAAATTTATAGATTAAATATATGTTGAATGATTGATAATATGATATATAAAAATTTTATATTATATTTGCACATATGATATATTAAAATATGGTTATATTATTAATATAAAATTAATAGTATAATAATGATTTATATTATAATAATATATAAAATGAAAAATATAGATTATATAATTATAATATCACTAATTATTATAGTTTAAAATTAATGATATTGTAATTAAATAAAATTAAAAAAAAAAAAAAAAAAATTCATTTAAAAATAATTAAATTATTAATATAAAAAAAAAAAAAAAAAAAAAAAAAAAAAAACAAATATATTTATAAAAATAATGTATATATATAAATATATATATAGTAGAATAAAAAAATTGAAATAATGTATTTTGTAATTTATTGTTATGGAAAAATTATTAAAATATTATTATATATTTATATAATGATTAATGAATAAAATTGATTATATTTAAATAAATTATTTTTTTTTTTTTTTTTTTTTTATTATGAAAATTAATATATATTAAATAAAAATTGAAAAATTACTTAAAAATAAAATTTTTGTTTTTGCATTATATATATATAAATAATAATTAATAAATGAATATAAAATAAAATAATAATTATTGAATTAATCTGTTATATATTATTAATAAATAATATTTAAGTTATTTTTTTTTTTTTTAAACAAATATTAATAGAAACCTAAATCATATATGATTATATATGAAAAGATAAATTTAACTAATTATAAAAATTTTTTTTTTTTTTTTTTTTTATAATTAATAATATTTAATTTTTTTTTTTTTTTTTTTTTTTTTTTAAAATTATAAATGATATAAAATTCAATATTAAATTTAAAAATATATATTAATATTGAGTATATGATCAAATAATAGGAATATAAAATTTGTAATTTATGATTATTTATAAAAAAAAATAAATAATTAGTATATAAAAAAATAAAATATAATAATAAAAATAATATAATTTGCATTGAATAATAATATTAAAATAATTATATAATTTATAATATTATGAATACATAATTTTATATATAAAAAAATAAAAATAATAAACTCATTGAATTGATTATAAAAAAAATATAATTTTAATGATTTATAATTATCTATGTTAATAAATTTGATGAAATGAAAAAAAATATATATTATTACTTTAAGTAATATATAATATAAAAATATTGTATATAAATTAATTATTAAAATATATATTATGAAAATATTTATTTATGATAAAAATTATATATATAATATTTGTAATATTATTCTAATATGGAATATATATATATTATGTATTAATATATGTAAAAAAAAATATAATTATTGTAATTTTAATTATATTATTATAAAAAAAAAAAAAAAAAAAAAAAAAAAAAAAAAAAAAAAAAAATTTTAATAAATATAATTATTATGATATAATATATGAATTATAATATATATATTGATGTATAATTTTTGAAAAGATAAATAAAGTATTGAATTATATGTATATAATATATATCAAAAAAATTAAATATTAAAATGTAATAAAAAAAAAAAAAAAAAAAAAAAAAAAATTCATTATGTTTATACAATATGAAAATTATATAAATTTTTTTTTTTTTTTTTATTATGATTTATATAATAAATTAAATAATGTTGATTTTAAATATATTTATATATTAAATAATGAGTTAAATGTATAATTATATAAATAAATTTTTATATATATAAAAAATGAGGAAATATTATATTATAATGATAAAACATATAAATTTATGTAATATAAATATTAATATGATAATGTAATAATTAAAATAAAATATATGCTTTGAACTTTATGCATTATGATATGGATTGAAAACACCTATTACATAGTATAATATGTATTTAACTAATTATGCTATGATTAATAGTTACATGTGGTTTATTTGGTATGAAATATTAATTTATTTATATTATGTAAATATATATTAATATTATGAATTAATGGAACTATCAATTAATTTAATAATGATTGTTGAATTAATATCATGATTCAATAATTTATGTATAATCACTGATAAATTAATAATAAATAAATGTTTTTTTTTTTTTAAAATATAAAATAAATCTTTATATGTTATTATTATATGATTATACAAAATATAAAAAAAAAAAAAAAAAAAAAAAAATTTGATTGAGTTTATTTGACATAACCATATATAAGTATTAATTTAAAAATGATGAAAAAAAATTTTTTTGTAAAAAATATCATAATTTAATAAAAAAAAAAAAAAAAAAAAAAAAAAAAAAAAAAAAAAAAATAAATATATTAATAAATTATATGAATACTGGTATTTTATATAATTGAGATATAAATTAATAAAATGATTGTAATTTATATATGTAATTAAATTTTAATAATAATATAAAATTAAAAAAATTATTGAATTTGATATTATTTAATATTTTAAAATATATATTATAAATTATTGATATATATAAATTATGTATATAAATGTTAATTTAGTTATAAATAATTTATTGTAAATAAAATAAAAATATACATATTAAATTTTAAATATATTAATTAATATTATTATATTATTATTTAAAATATATATGTATTTTATTTATTATCTATTTTAATAAAATTATTATTGTATAAATATATAATTTACAAAAAAAAAAAAAAATTAGTATATTTAATAAACTTAATTTAGATATTGTAATGATTGAATTAATAATTTGAATCATTATATGACCAAATTGTGAATCCCAACGACTAAAGACATAGTGAAAATTGATAAAAACAAAAAAAAAAAAAAAAAAAAGATAAATTAATTATAAATATGATTAATAAATATTAATAAAATATATAAAATATTTGAAATTTATATTAAACTATTAATTTTAACTTTTAAATATTTAATATAATATGAAAATTATAATAATTAAATAAAAAATGATGAGATAATTATGGAAATTATATTTATATGAAATTATTATGCCATTATATTATTATTAATTAAATATTTATTAATATTTTTAATAATGATTAGATGTATATATTATATATAAATGAAAAATAGATTAATGAATATATTTTGAAATCACAATATATTATAATATGAATTAATAGATATTGAAAAAATATATCAAAAAAAAAATTGGAAAAAAATTATGATATTTATAATTATTATATTAATATAAATAATATGATGAAAATTGTAATTTTATATATATGGTATAATATAATTATCTTATAATTATGTATAATTGATTATTATAATATTATTTAACATTTTTTTTTTTTTTATTTTATTACATAAATTAAATATATAAAATATAATAAAAATATAATATATTGAAATGAATAAATAAATAAAAATTATATAGAAATTAATATTAATAGGTTAGAATTATTAATTATATATAATTTTATTAAAATATTATATAAATATATATGATAATATATAACTGGATCGTATTTGTGCATTGTCGGGCCAGAGACTCTATTCGTGGCGATTTATATTATAAATAAAAAAATATATAATAAATATATTATTTAAAATTTTTTTTTTTTTTTTTTTTTTTTATTATAATATTTTAATTAGCTTATCAATTAAGTGACAAATGAGATGGCATTGTTGAATTATATGAATTATGATATGAAAAATTTATTCGACAAAATAATAATATTATAATATATAATGAAAAATATAAATGATATATGTTTATATATATATTGAAATGATATATATAATATTTTATTTTAATTTATACTATAGATATTACAAATATACTGAAAAATAATATGAAATATATGGATAATGAATATTATGATATGATGATTATATTAAATATATTGCTAAAATTAATTGAATGTAAAAAATTATTATTTATTTATGAATTATGAAATCATGATAGTTTTCAGTTTATTTAAAAAAAAAAAAATAATAATTATATGATAATAATAAAAATATATGTAAAAAAAAAAAAAAAAAAAAAAAAAAAAAAAAAATAAGAAATTTAATAAAAAATTATAAAATTATTTATAAATTATATTGATAAGAATTTAATATTATTAATGCCTATTATATTAATAATTATGATTATTTAAATTACAATAGTATTATTAATTATATTATAATAATATATATGTTATCTCATGATAATATTATGTATATGGATTACATGATATATTTATATGTATAAAAAAAAAAAAAAAAAAAAAAATTGATATATATTTTAATTAAATATTAATAATGATGAGAAATATTTATATATGTATGATAAATGTGGATATGTAATATTAAATTATGATATATTTTTTTTTTTTTTTTTTTTTTTTTTTTTTTTTTTTTTTTTTTTTTTTTATATATTTTATCAATTAAAAAGTATGAAATTATTTTATTTTTAATTATTATAAATAAAATATTATGAATGGAATAAAATAAATTAAAATTAATTTATAAATATGTAATTTATATTCAATATTAATTTCAGTATCATCATAAATAAATGGATGAAATAATATTAAATAAATTAATATTGATGATTAAAATTATAAGCTATATAAAAATATAAAAATGATTCATATTATGATAGATAAATTTAATAATTAATTAATGAGTAATTAATTATGATATATATGATTATTTATTAATGAAAATGATTATATTGATTATATTATTAAAATAAGAAGATATATTATTTTCATATAATTTATTTGTATTAAATAAAATATATTAATTAATGATATAAATATTAAAACAAAAATTTTTATAAATGGTATTCATAATAATTATATTTAAATTTTTTTTTTATATTATGTATGAAAAACAAACCAATAAAAAAAAAAAAAAAAAAATTTATTATGATTTAATATAACTACACTTGTTTTGATTATAAAAAAAAAAAAAAAAAAATTATATACATAATTATAATATATATATAATAAAAAAAAAAAAAAAAAAAAAAAAAAAAAAAAAATTATGAATAATTTGTTAGATGAATTAAGAATTAGACCTCTGTCTACAAACATATGATGAGAAATTGAGTAATTCTTACACCTAAAAATGAATTGTAAACTAAAAAAAAAAAAAAATATTATTAATAATATATTAATATAATAATTATTTTTTTTTTTTTTTTTTTTTTTTTTTGTAATATAAAAAATTAATGATATATAAATATGTATAATATTATAATATAAAATGATATATATTGTAAAAATAATTAAAATAGTATTATTATATATAAAAATAGCAGTATATATTGATGAATATAAAATTGCTACTAAATATTACAATTATAATATTTTTTTTTTTTTTTTTTTTTTTATGTTTTGAAAATTGAAATGCTAATATTTAAATATATATTTTAACAAAAAAAAAAAAAAAAAAAAAAAAAAAATATATATATTATGAAAAAATATAAAAATATAAAATATAAATTGATAAAATTATAATAAGAAAAACAATATTTGTAATTAATGAAATATTAGTAATATAATACTTATTATTGTTTGAATGTTAATAATATCATAAACGGGTTTTTTAAGTGCAAAAAAAATTATTATATTATTAATTTAATTAATATATTATCTATTAAATACTATTATATGATAAAATAAAATAAAAATATAATATTATTAATAAAAATAAATATTTAGAAATGAATGAATGATATATAAAAATTGAATAAATGTGAGATATATATCTTATTATATATATATAATAAA
>CM032639.1:19674712-19769712 GCA_019097785.1 Fraxinus excelsior | reverse complement strand
ATATATTAATAATAGAATATTATTAATTAATTGTTAACTTTTTTTTTTTTTTTGATTAATATTAATATTAAACATTATTTAATTTGATATATCCATTGTGGAAAATTCTATGTGTACAAAAAAAAAAAAAAAAATTATATAAAATGTTAAAAATTTGTATGTAATATAAATAAAATTATTGAAATTAAATTGAATAATAAACATAATAATTATCTTATAAAAAATAATTGATTTAAATATAAATTAAAAATTTTATTATAATAATATTTGATATGATATTCTATAATTGTTTATAAAAAAAAAAAAAAAAAAAAAAAAAAAAAAAAAAAAAAATAAATATTATTAATATTTATTATAAATATATATGAATATGATTATAATAAAAATATTTAAAATAAATTGATTATATACTAATGATGGACATTAAATTATTATGATAATCTGAATAGTTAATATTGATAATTTAATATGTAATGAATATATTAATAAATTAAAAGATAATTATTATAATAAATATATATATAAAGAGGTTAATGTATGGAAAAGATATTTATAAATAAATATATTACTTTAAAAGATATTAATTGATATTACAAAAAAATAAATATTGAAATATAAATTTGATTTAAATATAAGATAATATTTACAATTTTTATAAATATATAAAAATTGATATATATTTTTTTTTTTTTTTTTTTTTTTTTTTTTTTATTAATAAATAAATACCTTAATAAATAAATATTATATTATTATTATGATTGTTTGAAAAAAAGTAATAATAAAAAAAAAAAAAATGTAATTAATTATATATACAAAATATTATTATTGATAAATAATAAAAATTTAATATAATTATTTTTTTTTTTTTTTTTTTTTTTTTAAATAAAATTAATTTGATTATAAACGAAAGATAATTATAGAAATTTTACCAAAAAAAAAAAAAAAAATTAAATAAAATATGAAATAATATATATCTAAATAGTAATAAATTAATGAATTATTTATATTAAAAATATGCTATAATATTATGTAATTATAATATTTATTAAATTTATATAAATATATTTTTAATTATACTCTAATATTTATATATAAATCAGAGTATAGAATTATAATTTGTAATAAATGATAATAAATGTACTATTAAATTGATGATATACAAATGAATTATAAAGATATAATATTACGAATATTATTAATAATCAAAGAAACAAAATATTATAATGTTATATTTATATAAATATATATAATATAGATATGTAATAATTAATATAAATTAAAATATTGGTAAATATAAATTATATATTATAATGAGTTACAAATATATATATAATTTGTAAAAAGTTTAATAAACAAGGATATAGATTATTAATGAAATTACATTAATATAATAAATTGATTTAATTTATTATAATATATGTAGTATTTATATAATAAATAAGAAAATTAATATTATTTATATGTTAATTAATATTTTTTTTTTTTTTTTGTTTATATTTATGAAATTAATTAATAATATTAAAAAAAAAAAAAAAAAAAAAAAAAAAAATAATAAAAATGAATATAAATAATTAATATACATAATATTTATTTGTAAAATATACTATTTAATATGATATAAATAATGATAATCTTATATTTAAAAATTATAAATAATATATAAATAGTAATGATATAATTAAATATAATATAAAATTATGTAAATACTAAATAATATGAATTGAATTAAGGTAATTTATGTGATGATAAATATTATATTAAAAAAAATTATGTTATATATATAAAAAAAAAAAAAAAAAACAAATATTATTTATATAAAAAATAATTAATTATAAAATACTATTTAATTCTATTGATTATATAATATTAAATTAAATGAAATTAATAAAGGAATAATAATTTATAATTTAATGATAATAACATTTGTAATTAATAGAAAAAAATTTTTTATTATAATTATAATATGATTAATAAATAATTTATAAATGGAATTATTGATTTAAAAATTTGTTTTTAATGGTTAAAATAATGTTGTATATGATTATATGAATATATAATTAATTGAAATAAAATTTTTTAATAATGATTAATAGTAGAAAACCCAAAAATTAAAAAAAAAAATTGATAAAAATAAATGAATTATCATATAATAATGATGTAGATTTATGAATATAATACAAAGAAATGAATATTAATGAAAATAATTGAAAAATATATATATATTACAAAAAATTGTATTTATATGTTACTAATATTAATTGTAAATAAATATGATATTATAAAATTTTTATATACTATATGATTTGATATAATAAATATAAGTAAAAATACTAATATTAAATTAAAATATGAAAATATAATAAATATTATATTAAATATATTAAAATTATATATAAATCTATGCATTATTTTAAAATGAATTATTATTATAATGATATATAAAATTATATCAAATAAAAAAAAAAAAAAAAATTTATGATAAAAAATTTAAGAAAAATTTATTTAAAAAAAAAAAAAAAAAAAAAAAAAAAAAAAAAAATTGTTATATATATTAAATAAAATTATGATAATTATTATAATAAAATTTTAATAATTAAATGTTATCTTGAATATCTATATAATAATTGTATTTTATATAAATTTATTTTGAATATATAATTTTTTTTTTTTTTTAAGATAATTAAGAAAATTATAATTATTAAAAAAAAAAAAAAAAAAAAAAAAAAAAAAAAAAAAATGAATAAATAAAAATCTGAATATTTAAATAAATTTAAGCTATATTAATTGTATATAATATATTAATGTAATGTTTATATTTTATATTATATGTGTATATATTAATATATGATATGTTATAAAAAATTATAGCTGTAATTGAATTATATATGTATATGTATATAAAATGTAATTATTAAAAATTATTTTTTTTTTTTTTTTTTTTTTTTTTTTTTAATATAATATTTACATAATTAAATATGTAAATATGAAAATATGAAATTTAGGCCATGGAAATATAATATAAAAATAATAATATAATATTAATAGGTTAATTAATATAATATATAAAATAAATTTATTATTTTTAAAAACTTGAATAAATGATGAAAAATTGATAATATATCTACAATATATTATATATAATTTCAAAATAATGAAAATATATATTTATATATATAAAGATATAAGATGTAAATATAAGTTAATATTAAATAATATGATGATTTGTATTGTACAAAAAATATTAATATATATATATAATTTATAATATTATTTTATTAGATGCCTTATTAAATAATTTAAATGATTAATAATTAAATGATATATTATGTTAATCTAGTGTAATAAAGTTTGTTATTTTATAAAATAAAAAAAAAAAAAAAAAAATTCAATCAATTTATTATTTTAATTTATTAAATTTATGAATAATTTACAACTAATAATTACAATGAAAAAAAATAATAAAATATTTTAAAAATGAATGGATAATTTAAAAATATATAATAATAAATTTTTTTTTTTTTATGTAAATATTAAAAAATAATAATATATATGAAAAAAAAAAAAAAAAAAAAAAAAAAAAAAAAAAAAACTTATAATTATTAATTTGAGAAACTTAAAACAGAAATTTAAGGAAGAAAATAAAAAAAATATTTTAATAAATTTTATTAATATGATTATAATAATTATATAAAAAAAAAAAAAAAAAAAAAAAATTATATTAATAATTAGTCTAAATTTATAATATGAATATAAATTGATAAATGTAAAATGATTAAATTATATTAAAATATAGAAAATTTATTTATATAAAAAAAAAAAAAAAAAAAAAAAAATATATAATATTTAATATGATAATATAGTCAATACATGATTGTGTAATATTGATATAAATATGGATAATGTAAAAATTAAAGATAATAATTATAAATTTAAAAAATTTAATTTGAATGACTATGAGTTGAATTTATAAATAATGAATATGATTATATTATAAAATTATTTAATATATAAATTATTAAAAAAAAAAAAAAAAAAAAAAAAAAAAAAATATATTATAATTATATAAAATATATATATTTAAACTAATTAATAATATATATTATATTATGTTATAAATTTTTTTTTTTTTTTTTTTTTTTTTTTATTAATGATATTTCAATTACATATGTATATATATGTGTCAATATATTCTGCATAAATTGATTTTATATGTTTAAAATAATTAAAATATTAAATTAAATGATGATGATGAAATCAAAAAAAAAAAAAAAAAAAAAATTGAATAAATATTAAATATTATTGCACTGAATTAGTATAATATATTGTATGCAAATTTAATATAGTAATTATATATATAATATGATACTAATTATATATTATATAATTCATAACAAAAATGCATTATAAATAATTTAAATTAATAATTAATATTGTTATTATTTAAATAAGAAATGTAAAGATATATTATTCTATTTGAATATAATTAATTAATAATTTTATAATATATAATTATATTGTATTATATAATAAAAATTGTTAGATAATGATAATTAATTAATAATTATTAATATAGTATGATAAATTATATTAAATAATTAAAAAAAATTTTTGGTACAAATTTATGTATTATTAAAGATATAAATGCTATTTATTTATGGACAATATATATCATGTATTTATTATTAATTTTTCTTTAATAATAAAATATAATATAAAATAATTTATATTAATAAAAATAATATAGAAATATTGATGAATGATATTAATTTTTAATATAATAAAATTGAAATATTAATGTTATAATAATGTAATATGAAAGTAAATAAATAAAAAAATTATAAATATAATTTATTATATTAATATAAAAAAAAGAGTGAGTAATAAAAAATATATAAAAAATATTTATATTTTAATAAAATATTGAAAATTTAATATAAATAAAATTAATTAAAATTAAATTAGTATATAAAGAAAATAAAGTAAATATAAATGAAAAATATTATATATAATATGAATTATGAAAATATATTATATTATATAACATAAAAACTCACCTTTAAATTATTCTCTACATTAATCAGATCTTAGTGTAAGAATACACACACACAAATAAAAAAAAATTTAATAAAATAATTATATGGATATTGAAAAATTAAAATAATATGATTATTATTTAAAAATTAATTAAACAATTTTTTTTTTTTTTTTTTTTTTTTTTATTTATAAAAAATGAAAATTAATTATGATATAATATAAAAATTAAATTTTTTTTTTTTTTTTTTTTTTTTTTTTTGCTCAAAATATTATTGCTTATAATAATTTTATATAAAATGGAGTTTAATAAATTATAAAAATAATTTATTTATATTAATTATGCTGATATATAAATTAATGTATTAATTGGAATTATAGATAAATATATAAATTTTGTTATTTGAATATATGAAATTAATGAATAATATATAATAAAATATAAAAAATAATATTAACAATTTTTTTTTTCTTTAAAACTCAATATTATGTATTTTGTGATATAATTAAAAAAAAATTATTGTATGATTGATGTTTAATTAAAAAAAAATATATATATGATGAAAATAAATAAAATATTTGTAATATATGATTATAATCATTTTGAGTATAATAAAAAATAATATTTATAAAGAATATTATTATATTAAAACTTATAATATTAAAAATTTAAAAAAAAAAAAAAAAAAAAAAAAAAAAAAAAAAAATATTATATTTATATAAAATTCATTATATATGATTTTTAACAAAAAAAAAAAAAAAAAAAAAAAAATTTATAATAATATATTAATTATTATAAAAAATTTAAAATAAATAATAATTAAAGTATAATATATTTTATGTATTGATAAAAATATAATTTAATAAAAAAAAAAAAAAAAAAAATAAAAGTTTTTTTTAATTTATTATTATAATTGATTTATATGTAATATATTATTAAAAAAAAAAAAAAAAAAAAAAAAAAAAAAAATAATATATATGATTATTATTATTATATAATATAATATTTTTTTTTTTTCATTATTAATAATAATATGATTATATTATAAAAGGATTGAATTTATTTTATAAATTAATAACAATTTTTTTTTTTTTTTTTTTAATAAAAATGATAATTAAAAAATTAATTAATATGTAATAATAATATGCTTAATTTAATATCTCATATTAAATTATTTAATTATAAAAATTTATATAATGTATATATATATTGAATAAATATATATATTAATAAATATTTAATGAATAATTAATATATTTAATGATGATTTGATTATATAATTATATTTGAAAAAAAAAAAAAAAAAAAAAAAAAAAAAAAAAAAAAAAAAAAATTCTCAATAAAAATATAAAATATAATTAATGTATATGGTGAAATAAATATAATTATATCAATTATTTGTTTAGAATTATTTATTATAATTTATTAAATATATTAGTATTTTTTTTTTTTTTTTTTTTAAAATTATTGAGTTATAATATATTGATTTATGTAATTTTATAAAGTTTATGGAATAATAAAATAATATAAAATATTGAAAAATTTAAATGACTTTACTAATGATAAAAATAAAATTATATGATGTAAAATATTATTTATAATATATAAATATATTATAAAAATTTAATAAAAAATTAATACCATTACATAATATTGATATAATGTATACAAATAATGTTTAATATGCAAATATTGAAAATATATATAAATATGTATATAATTAAAAAAATTTATTACTAAATTATATATTTATATATAATTAATTTATGAAAAAAAAAAAAAAAAAAAAAAAAAAAAAAAAAAAAAAAAAAAAATAATTTGATTTTATGTTTTTTTTTTTTTTTTTTTATATTATATATAATATTTGTATTTAACTTAAAAGTCTATATTGTATATATAAAATTTAATATATATGTTGAAATAATTATTATATAAAAAAATTTAAAATAAATATAATAAAAAATAATGAATTATATATATAAAATTATATATATTAAATTAATTAATGTAAATATTATATGCATAATATGAAAAATAATAATTTATTTATTGTGTTTTTTTTTAAAATAATTATATACTGTACAATAAATATAATATTGTATTTAATGTATTTTAATAGATTAACTTTTTAAGAAATAATTTCAAAAAAAAAAAAATTGATAAATAATTATAAAGTATAAATATAATGAAATTATATAAATATATTTAATGATAAATATAATTATTAAATATTTTTAATTGATTTTTTTTTTTTTTTTTTTTTAATTAATATAATTGAATGTATATGATAATTAATTATATTATATAATTATGATTTTTTTTTTTTTTTTTTTTTACTAAATAATTTAATGAATATAAATGAAATGAATATAAAATCTTTAAATAAAATATTATTAATGATCTTAATGTATTTATATAAATAAGATGATAATATAATAATTATTAATATTATTAAATTAATGATTTTATGACAATATTATATATTAAATAAAATTTATAATTATTAATATATGATATAATGATATATATATTGAATATTATGTATTGTTATATAATTAATTATTTATATAATGAATCATAATAAATATTCTTCAAAAATAAAAAAAAAAAAAAAAAAAAAAAAATATTATTAATTAATATTATAAAATATTGGCATATATAAATATATAATAATATATTATATAAATAATTGATTATGTATGTATATGTTCACGATGAATATGAATTATAAAAAATGATTAATAATTTATTATATTGAATTATTGTGATGTTATAAATATGATAATTAAAATTAATTATTGATTGATACTTTAAAAAATGATTAAAAAAAAAAAAAAAAAAAAAAAAAAATATATATTGTATATTTAATAAAACATCTTTAAATTTTTTTTTTTTTATAATAAATCAAAAAAATATAATATATTATTATTAAAATAATATAATAATAATTCAAAAAAAAAAAAAAAAAAAAAAAAAAAATATATAAAACTTAAAAATGATATATTGATTAATAAATTATATATTTAAAAAATTTATTTAATAAATTATGTAATTTATATTGAAATTTATTACTTTAAATTTATATACTTTAATTTATATGATATTTATCACATAAAATTATAAATAAATATATGAATATGACCTATTAATGAATTTAAAATAATATATTTATCATATAAAAAATGTATATAATATTAATATTTAGTATATTAATTATTAATGATAAATATTAAAAATGTAATTATAAATTAAAGATTAATATTATATGAATGTATAATTAAATAAATATAATATAAAATATTATACAATAAACTATATATAATTAATTATATTTTAAAATTATTAAAAATTATTATATTGCAATAAAATATAATCATAATATGATCCTAATTTTAAAATGTAATAAATGAAAATTGATTTAATGCATATAATAATTTATGATATATATATTAAAATAATTTATAAATATTAAAAAAAAAAATTCCTTTAATGTATTTATATAAAAATGTTATAAAAATAATAAATTAATGAAATAAAATATATATGTTAATATGTTAAAATATTATATAATAATATTATGATTTTAATATACTCAAATAATTTTTTTTTTTTTTTTTTTTTTTTTGTTTGATAAAATCTGATTAAATATGAGATAAATAGGAGATATATATTATTTGTATATGATTGAATAATATAATATAATTTTTTTTTATTGTTTTTTTTTTGTTTTTTTTACTATATAATATTATTTTTTTTTTTTTTTTAATCAAAAATTTCATGCATTGCTATATTAATAAAATAAATTAATATACATATGAGAATATATAATTCATTTATGAATTTAATTTAAAAATGTTAAATATTTAAATATAATAATTATAAAGTATGTATATTATTGATTTTTATATTATATAATAAATTATTATATATTTAATTTTTTTTTTTTTTTTTTTTTTTGATTAAATAATATTTATATGGTAAAAAAATAATTTAATTATTTATAAAATAATATATTATGTGAATTGATAATACTATAAAATAATATTAAAAAAAAAAAAAACTAAATTTTAAATATATTAAATTTAAAAATAAAAAAAAAAAAAAAAAAAAAAAGTAAAAATTTAATATTGACATTGTGATAAATATATGGTTGAAAAAAAAAAAAAAAAAAAAAAAAAAAAAAAAAAAAAAAAAATGTTATGTTAATATGATAAAATGGTAATAATGTATAAAAATATTATATATATGGAGTTTATTATTGTATAATATTTAATTAAATGAATAATATATATTATATATGATATATAAAAAAAAAAAAAAAAAAAAAATGTGAAAAAACAAAAATTTTTTATATAAATTTTTATTATAATTGAAATTAGTGAAAATATAATTGAAATTATATAAATATGATATATATTTTTGAAATTAATATTATGGTTATAAATTATATTAATTTGATTAAAAAAAATTTAAATTATATTAATACCTTATTTATGTGTTAAATTTATGTAATATTAATATTGATTATGAAAATGTCAAATAAATAATTATTTAATAAGTTTTTTTTTTTTTTTATAAATATAAATTATGTAATATAATAATGAAATATTATATTATATGAGTTTTATGGAATTTAAATTATGAAAAAAAAAAAAAAAAAAAAAAAAAAAATATGTAATAATATAATTGGATAATATAATATTATTATTAAATATATTATAAATTTTTTTTTTTATTTTTATTTGAATTCAAATATGAATTATTTATAATTATTAATATTTATTTTTTGTTTGTTGAAATCTTGTAAGAGTTTTGAGCAGTATTTGAAATATAATGAATAATTATTGTATAGTTTAGTAAGAATAATATCATAATAATTGATTATTGTAAAATATTATAATATGTATATAAAAATATATAAAAATATATATAATAAAAAATTATGACATTATGTATAAAATAAATAAAATATATTTAAATATGTTATTATATTGACATATAATATAATATATGATAAATATTTATAAATAAATATTATGTATATGTATTTATTCAAAATAATAAATATTTAAATTTAATACATTATTAAAATATTGATATAATTAATCTATAAATTTTAATTATGTATATATACTGCAATTTAATGATTGAATAATTTATATGCATTAATATTCAGTCTTTTTTTAATTTAATAATATATAATATTTTATTATTATATAATAACATTATATTATTAGTAAAAATAATATTATATATATAAATATGCGAATATATTATTATGTTAATGATTTAATATATAATATAATAATATAATGAGTATATTTTATTTATTTTGAAATATATAAGTAAAAATGTAAAATAAAAAAATATTTTAATATATTGGAAAATAATGTATTGACATAGTAACTAAATAAATTAAATAAATATTGAATTTGTAATGATTTTATTATTTTAATATAATAATAATTATAAAATAAAATGTTTATAATATAATTAAAATAAATGAGGTAAAATATATATAATGATATTATATAAATTATATATAAATTATTGGAAATTAATTAAATCTGAAAAAAAAAAAAAAAAAAAAAATTAAATAATATAATTATTTTTTGAATAATGATATTTATAAATTTAATATGCAATCAAAAATTTAAATAATATAATAAAATTATAACCAAAAATATAATTATTATAAATATAATAATATAATTTTATGTAAATAAAAAAAATAATGAAAAAATAATATGATAATAATATAATTTTTAATTGAGATTATGAAATTATGAATATTATTAGTATATAGAGAAAAAAATTATAAAAAAAAAAAAAAAAAAAAAAAAAAAAAAAAAAAAAAAAAAAAAAAAAAATAATAAGATAATATATATATTTATAAATAAATAAATAATTCAAAATTATATTTTATAATTAATGTCTAATTATTAATATTATTGAGTAATTATTTAAAAATATTATTTATAATGTTTTATATTATAACTATTTATAAAATATATATCTTTAAAAATTATTTTAATTATGACATTTACAATATATATACATATAAAATAAAAAAAATCTTGCAGTCGGGGTTTTACTGGCCTATGTTGTTTCGAGATGCCTTTGAATTTGTAAAGAGATGTGATCGTTGTCAGCGAACTGGAAATATATCAAGAAAGAATGAGATGCCATTGAAGAATATTTTAGAAGTGGAGCTGTTTGATGTTTGGGGAATCGACTTCATGGGGCCGTTTCAATCCTCATTTTCCAACCAGTATATTCTCGTAGCAATTGACTATGTCTCCAAATGGGTGGAGGCAGTGGCTTTACCCACCAATGATGCAAAAGTGGTGATTGGATTTTTGAAGAAACATATTTTCACCCGTTATGGCACACCTCGGGCTATTATCAGTGACGGGGGAAAACATTTCTGTAATCGCCAGTTTGAACAGCTTCTGAGTAAATATGGGGTAAAACATCGCATCGCCACTCCATATCATCCTCAGACCAGTGGGCAGGTTGAAGTATCCAACAGGGAATTGACGAGAATCTTAGAGGTCACAATAAATTCTTCGAGGAAGGATTGGTCCAGAAAGTTAGATGACGCGCTATGGGCATACATGACAGCATTCAAGACACCTATCGGGATGTCACCATACCGGCTGGTGTTCGGGAAAGCATGTCACTTGCCAGTAGAGTTGGAGCATTGGGCTTATTGGGCACTTCGCAAATTAAATTTGGATCTACAAGCTGCAGGAGAGCAGATGATATTTCAGTTGAATGAGATGGATGAATTTCGCCAGGAGGCCTATGAGAATGCAAAAATCTACAAGGAGCGAACCAAGAAATATCATGATTTGCATATTCAGAGACGGGAGTTTCTTGTGGGACAAAAGGTTTTATTATTCAATTCTCGTCTGAAGCTTTTTCCGGGAAAATTGAGGTCAAGGTGGTCTGGCCCGTTTACTGTCACACAGGTATCTCCACATGGGGCTGTGGAAATCACCCACGAGAGCAAAGGTACCTTCAAGGTGAATGGACAACGCCTAAAGCACTATTGGATCGGTGACTCCTCCAAGGACAAATCCACCGTCCATCTCACACCTCCGGAGTGACTCCACCACGGTACAGTCGAGCTAACGACTATAACCTAGCGCTGGATGGGAGGCAACCCATCGTTTCTTCCCTTTTACTTACTTTGCTTTCTGCAAATTCATTTAAGCAATTTTTAGTTTTATGCACTTTTCCTTCTATTTTGTTTTTCTAGGCAATTACATATTATGTTGCTCTCTATATGTTTTGTATGATATTGGAGTTTATTTAAAAAAAATAAAAAAATAAAAAAAAACTGCACGCCTATCGAGGTACCATACCGCATTTTGGGATTGCTGTGTGATTTGTTTATGTCTCACTGTTTTATGGTGCATTGGGGAGTGAATTTTATGTTTCAATATCGTTTGGGAATGTTTGTTCATGGGGGTTTTCATTCACCAAATAAGGGGATTTTATTCAATGTTCGTTTCTCATTTCCAAGCCCTTTTCGTGGTTCCAATTCACTTTCCTTGTTTCGGATATGCTTGCATTTCACGAGGACTCAACAAGTGGTTCCGTGGTTTTTCTCTATTTTGAGTGTGGTGCATCAGACTTTTGATTATTGAGTGGCATTCATGCTTCTTTGGGATACCCATGTGCACGGTCCACTATTTTACGTCTCTTCACACCTTGTCCCCGGGCTCACGTTGGTAAGTTTGGCGGTGTTAAATTGCAAATTTGCGCGTCTTATGGGACTTAGCATGTTGGCACGTAGTCTAGGTTTGGAGGGTCCAGCATGTTCAATACCCGACCTCCGTTAGGGACGAAGCTGCCTAATGCTTTCCTGGTAGTCTATGCGACCGCATAGTGCTACCAGGAATGCGGTCGCATTGGGGGCTCCAGGACCAAACCTAGCCCTGACTGACTCCTCTATGCGACCGCATCCAGTTCCTCTATGCGGTCGCATAGAGGGCAAAATGGGGGGCCGTTTTTTTGTTTAAACCCGACACTCCCCCTTTTCCCCCCATTTTTTTTTCCACTCCCTTCCCTCAACCCCTCGACCACCACCACCATTTCCGACACCATCACTCCATCTCTCGCCCCTAGCAAACTGAACCACGCACTTCCTTGATTGCACCTCGTGCCCTAGACCTTCCACAATCACACCGACCGAAGGTAAGGGTTCCTTTTACCCCCTCCCATTTTTGTATTCTGTTGGATTTTGTTTGATGATTGAGGCGTGGGGGCTTAGGTAGTTGATGGATGTTGTGGTGTGTGGTTTTATTGGGTTACAATTTTGGGTTTTCTTCCATTGCCATAGCCATTAAGATCTCCAACTTTGTAGGTTGCTTGCCAAGTGTTCGATGAATTGTCTCTGTGACATTTTTGGCTATTTTTCCACCACTTGAGCACTCTTGCTTGCTTGTTATGCTTGCACCAAGCTATCACACGAGTTCCTTATGCATTCACTTGCCTTGCCATGTCCATGCCACCTTGAATTCCACATATGAGATATTACATAGGTTCACGGCATCTCACGTCACCTACTTCGGCCCCCTGTTTTTCTATCCATTTGAACTCCGTTTGGCCTGAATTTTGGATATGTTATAGTTGGCATTGTACACTTTCATATGCCCGAAAGTTGCTCGGGAAAATTTCGAGTTTTCATGCCGGTGTCTCGGGCCGAAGTTGCACAGTCGTTCACATCTCCATTTGCTTCTTTTGCTCCTGTTCGACTTACATTTGTGATTTCTTCTTTATTCTACTATAGTTTCAGATATCCCATGTTTACTTTTACCGTGATATGAGTTTCATTTTGGTATTGGTTGCATGTTTCACCTATTTCCTCTACATGATTGCTCTTAGTTCACATTCTTTCATCTCTTATGTCACCTTTCCTGCAATACCTTGGCTCTTTGCTTTGGTTTGCTTGTTGCCCTTTTCCTACTTCACATATGCCTTACTTGCT
The DNA here is from genome assembly GCA_019097785.1 of Fraxinus excelsior. Lineage (NCBI taxonomy): Eukaryota > Viridiplantae > Streptophyta > Magnoliopsida > Lamiales > Oleaceae > Fraxinus > Fraxinus excelsior. The sequence goes on along the minus strand of CM032639.1, from coordinate 19,755,682 downwards.
TCATTTTTGTTTTGTGTTACAGGATGCCGCCTAAGCGTACCGCGAAAGGAAAGGAGAAAGCAGCTAGTACTTCAGGCACAGCCCGCACTCGGGCACCTGAAGGGGGGATTCGTCGGTTCCTACACCCCGAGGCCTATACTCGTTATTCTGAGATCATCAGTCGTTGGACCCCTCTGCTGGAACGACCGGTCCGATTATCAGACTTCCCAGGTTTTGAGTTGACCACTTTGGTGGGTATTTGCGGATGGGATAGGGTTGTTGATCGTCCACACCCAGCGTATGTCGATTTGGTTCGCGAGTTTTATGCAAATTTCAATGTTGATATCGACACCCCCGGCTCAGAGCACGAGCATCAGACTTGGGTCAGGGATCGCTGGATCATGTTCTCTCCAGAGGTGATACAGGATTATTTTGGCCTCACTTGGGACGACATTACACCTGTCCCTGGGGCTTTTCACTGGGAGACTGTCGCTGAGGTACTATTGGGGCGTGCGAATGCTTGGCCACTGCCGACCCCAGTCTGGGAGCAGATTCAGCTTACTCCCTCCATCGGCATTCTATGGCTCTTTATGTGCTACAATGTGGAGCCCACTTCCCATCGGACCACTTTCACTGATCCCACTGCCGGTTTGATTTATCACTTAGTGCGCGGACAGAAGATTGACTTGGCTACATTCATATATGACCAAATTCACTACTTGGGAACCTCTTCTGATCGCCATCATTCCTTGATCTTCCCATGCCTTATCAGTGGTCTATGTCGCCAGGCAGGAGTCCCTATTCCCTCCAGTGAGCTTCCAGAGAAAGCCAGTGCGGTAATCAGACAATCCACGTTGGAGGCTCAGGATCGGGCAGCCCAGGAACGGGCGATTCAGGGGCAGCATCAGGCTGCGCCCGCACAGGGGGGCGATGACGCCGATATGTATGCTGCACCACCACCACAGGCACCATTAGATGTTGACACACAGCTGCTCCGCCAGATGTTTGCTACGATGACGGCATCTGGTCGTGATATTGCGGGGTTTGGGCAGACTTTGGGCACCATGGGTACCATTTTGCACGCCATTCGGGATGATGTGATCACCGCCAGGACCCTTGCCGTGGCAGCCAATAGGGAGGGTCTGACTACTCGCCATTCAGTGGAGGTTTTGGCTGGGCGTTTGAACACCTACGTAGGTAGGGTGGACGGGATTCAGATGCGGGTGGATGACTCTTGGGATCGGTTGGGCGCTATGGAGACCGATATTCGAGAGATGCGCACTGAGTTGGCCCATCAGTCAGAGCTTATGCGACAGATCCTTGCCCGTTTACCCCCACCGGCTGCTGATGACAGTGCTGCACCAGACGTTCCTTCCACCTCCCAGCACTGATCAGGGGCGTTTTCTGTACTCCATTTACTTTCCCCTCTGCATTTCTATGTTGTTTGTCTTTTTTTTCTTCCATGCCTGTTTAATTGTTTTTTTTTATTTCCACCCATTGAGGACAATGTGTTATTCAAGTTTGGGGGATGGAGTTTAGTAATTTCTGCATGATCGTTTCTTTCTTGTGTGCAAAAAAAAAAACATATTTTTATTGCATTCTTAGGTTCGTTTATAGTTTTTGTGTGCTTGTGTGGGTTTGACAATCCTGCTAACCATGATGAGTATTATTGGACTATGATTGAACTGTGGGGGAGGAAAACTGTGCTCATTAGGTTAATCAATACATGTTTATGTGAAACTTGATTTATTCTGCGCACGATGCTCATGCTAGTATACTGTTGAGTGATTTAACCCATTATCTAGAACTAAGTGAACATAGTGATGACACCCAGAAACCACCTCAGATATGATATCATACCAAAAGTTTAGAATGGTCTAAATGTTATATTGTTACAACAGAACACTGAGATGAGTAAGGGTTCCATGCTTGCTAAATTGTGTGGATTAGCTGAGACCAATGAGATGAAAACCATGTGAATGATTCAAGTTAGGGAGTGGTTTTAGAAACTGGATGTCTAGAAAGAACAGGGGCATTGCACTAATCATTGAAAAAAAAATAATAAGGACATCTGTTCGAGCCTATGTAACTCGGGTGATTAAGCCTGCAAGGGTCTAAAACCTGGTGCCCTATGGTCATCAGACTTGGGAGTCATCGGCCTAAAGCTCGCTACAGGGGTTACATAGAAAGCAAATGAAAGATGTTAAAAAAAAAACATGGTTTTGATAAGTAGCATGTGCATTCTCACATACAAACATCATTGATTAGCCCCAGACATCCAGTTGATGAAACTATATCCTTGATACGAATTTATTAGCTGAGTCTAATCTAAAAGGTTGAAGGAATCAAAGAAATAGGAGAACCTCTACTCATCAAAGTGTGAACTTATGATAATACAACATATCTGGACTAAGAGAGGGACAGGATTAGAACTTGATGAATTCAACCTAGGACGCACCCCGGGATACTTGAGTGAAAAGAATAAGTTTGGGGGAAGTGTGTATCGTTCGAGGGATGGAAGGAAAAATTTGACCACATGGGATCGGGAATGAGTCAATCATGATATTACTATGTTGGCATGAGTTTACACACACACACTTCAAGTTTTCATACAATATGTAGAGATTGATGTGATGTTGCACAGTTGTAGTCACCCATGTTCTTTCATAACGTCCCAATCCTGAGATAAGGCAAATTGTCAAACCATGTGTCATGTAGGGTAAGTTATGAAATAGTTTGAGGACAAACAATGATTCAAGTTTGGGGGAGTTGATAGGAGTGTATTTTACACGGTTAATTCATGAGTTTAACTTGGATATCCATCATTATATGCGTGAAACATTGCTAAATTGGTTACAAATCTTGTTTGTAGGTCAACATCGGTGATCGTGGTGAAAAAGGAAGAAAAATGGAGAAAAAGGACCAAAAAGGAGACAAATCAAAGTTCATGGACTAAGATGCAAATACTCAAAAGATGACTCAGAGAAGAAATTGAGTACATGGAGATGAAAAGATTCAATTGAGTATTGAAAGTGTGCATTGGAACAAGAAGAAGATGGAAAAAGGGTCGAAAAGTGGAAAAATAGGATTCAGGGACCAAATCGCCACGAATTGAAAGATGTTACCACTATGCGGTCGCATAGTGGTCCCTGCATGTTGTTCATTCTATCGATGTAATTGATGATCTAGCACGTGATGTTTTTGAACTTGATGGGAAGAATGAATTGGAGGTCGCTATTCGTGAGAGTATAGAGAAAGAAAGTGATGAATTAACCTTGAATCCCAGTTTGCGAGAAGTTGTTTATATGTTGAACACTCTTCCAAGTTCACAACAAGCAGTTAAGGGTTTATATGTTGATCTCCCTGTTTATAATGAAAAGCCTATACCTTTTGCCGAGCAGGTCCCCGTTCTGGATTTGAAGCCTCTCCCTAATCACCTTAAATATGTATTCCTTGGAGATGGCAAAATGTTGCGTTTTTTTTATATATCGCAAGTGTACGATATCATAACAAGTAATATAGTGGACCTAAGAGTCCGGATTATCGTTCCCACGAGGATTATACTTTAGTCTTAATCAATTATTTCTAACTCGTATTTGATGCAAATAAACAAGAATATGGATTTGATGAGACTATTTAATTTAAACACGTGAAATTAAATTGAATAGAAAATAAACACAATTTATCGAGAATTCAAATAATAACGGTTCTTAGGGTGGAACAACTTCACCTATTGATCACATTTATTCCTTAAATCAAGATTCATAACCTAATGTAGTGTTCGATCGAATTCTTCTATTATATTCAATTTACCCCTCTCGAGTTCTCATTGAGCCTACTTAACTAATTCAATTCCATATCTCTATGCGAATTAACGTTAATCAAACGAAACATTGGTTCTAAGAATTCAATTATGACCGCAATAATTAACATAGGTATCTCTACACATTATGTCAATTTACCGGATTTTACTATTTGGTCTAAACCCTAAACTCACCTCTCGACTCGTAAAGGATTCATAAAATCATTCAATTAGTGATCAATTAATTAAACGCATTAAGGCCATAGTAAAAATCAACACATAAAATATAAAAACAAGAATCTCAAATTAATGGAATAAAGGATCCCAATTCGGCTACATTGTTCGCCCTAAAAATAATTTAGCTACCCATTGATATGGTAGAAAAACAAGAAAGTTTAATGGAAGACATCACCGGGTTTGAAGCAAGAATGTAAGAGATGAATTAGATCTTGCACCAAGCTTCTCTTCCACCTCCTTTTGTTTTTGTGCGTGTATATATATTCAATTCCAAGTGGTTGGTTTTTTTACCATCCCCATGTCTCTGCATACACGTGTACAGATATAATTGATTTTCCAACAGGCAGCCCAATGTCTCTGTGTATATAGAATATAATTTCAGCCACTCGTTGTGCTCTTTCTCCCACAATTCAGTCCAATTCAGCCGCCTTTTTCTTATTCTGTTTCTCCTTTCTGTTCAGCCCACTAAATGTATGTATATAGAATATAATTTCAGCCCCCTATTTCAGCAGCCGGCAGATGTGTATATATAATTTCCGAAAGCAACCGCCGACAATCCAAAAGATACCTCACTTTTCTTCTTCCAGCGTTTTTCCCCCCTTCAACTTTCTGCCTTAATGAGTATATATATTTCTCCAAGCCAGTCAATTCTAATACAATTAGACTTCCAAGTGCTAAAGTATTAATTCAATGGCAAGAGGCCCATTACCATAATCTAATCATGAGCTGTCCATCAATTCTAATTTTATTCAAATTCCAATCCAAGTCATCCCATCTTTTAAATGAATGCAATGTAGTCCTTCAATTTCTATAGTGTAGAATTTAATCTCCAAAATTGTAGATTTCATTCAATTTCAGCATTCTTCTTTTCCCAATTGCTTCGAACGAGTTCATAACTAAAATAAAAGAAAATTAACCCAAGTTAAGTAAAAATTAATAATTTGACGACATAAAATTCAAGTAATATGATATAAATACGTGCATAAAATGCACTTATCAAATACCCCCAAACTTAAATATTTGTTTGTCCTCAAACAAAGTTAAAACTTAACAAGCACGCAAACAAGCATTGTTAATTACCTAATTGATGGAAAATCAATCAAATAAAGCAACAAAATTTAACTAGTTAACCTGACTTTTTATCTTAGAATTGAAATCATGATATCAACTCTATGCACAGCTTCAAAATCACAATACATAAATTAAAATCCACTTTTCCAATGTAAAATCGACGTGTGTGTGTGAAGCATTAAGTATAGCATCATGAATTCATAAGTTGTTTCAATTCCCGACCTTCAATGGTCAAATATGTTCTTTCATCACTCGTAAGATTCACACACCCCCAAACTTTTTCTTTTCATTCTTTTCCAGTGTGTGAACTAATGTTGAAATTTATTTATTTATTTATTTATTTTTTCACCTCTCTAGTCAGGAAATATTTCACTAATTGCAATTCAACATTTCAATAAATAAGGATTCTCCATTTAGTTGATTGCTTCAATCTCTAGAACTTAAATAGGCTAACAATCTCTTGTTAAAAGTTAAATTTCCTTAAACAAGTGTTTGAGACATAACCAAGGCATTTGGTGCGTCTTCTGTTTCATGCACCTGCTTTTTCCGATTTTTTTAATTTTTTAATTTTTTTTATTGGAAGCATTCTCTCCCTTAAACTTTCTAAATGATCCATATAACAAGCTTTCGGCCGATGACTCCCAAGTCAGATGACCATAGGGCACCGGGTTTTAAAGACCCTTGCAGGCTTAATTGCTCGAATCATAAAGGCCACGAAGAGAAATTTTCTAATAAAATATTTTTTTATGCCTTGATTAGTGCAATGTCCCTTATTTAACACCAATTCAAGTAAAACAACCTCTAAGTTGAGATTTTTACCCAATTACATCCTATGGACTTTAGACAACCCACACAAGATTTTTTGTTTCACACATAGAATCCCTATTTATTTCAACATCTTCCTACAACAGTGAAATCCCCCAAAAATATTCTAAATTTGGTCTAAGAATGTAAGATTTAGTGGTTTTGGGTTTACCATCTATGGTCTACTATTTCAACCTATCCAATTATGAAATCAACTCATTCCTACACAATGCTTAACTTAATTCACGTGCTCAATATATATATCAAATTTCACATGGAAAAGTAAAAATTAATCTAAACATGCGACTTATTCATCATTCACATATCAATACATGATTCAATATATTTGTCATTGCCAGCTAGGCCAACTAACTCATACACGCACACAAAAATAAAATATTCTATTATTTTTGACTTTTTCTTTTCTTTCTTTTTTTTTCCTTCAATTTTTCAAACTATTTTTTTTAAAAAAAGCGTACACCAAAAAAAATAAAAATAAATGAAAACTCGTGTTTTCCACCCCCAAACTTAAATTAGACATTGTCCTCAATGTCTTCAATTCTAAAGTCGCATATACAGAGGTGGGGAAGAAAGTGAAGAAAAGACTTCCCTGTTATGCCGTGTAATTCAATGGATAGCCTTCCTATTGCTCATGTTGGCTCCATGGTCAATATTGGTTTAAATGTTTTGCGGCCTCATGTTCCTGAAAAATCACAGAAAGCATTAAGATCGAATAATTGAAATACGTGTTACTTAGCTTTAACATCTAAGAGACCAATTGACATATCGAAAGCCGAATGGGAAGAGGGATATGGATAAGGAGTCCCAAATAAACTTAAAATAAATTAAATATCCTAAAACTCGAAAATAAATATATAAAAGGGAAGAAAGCTTGGGTTGCCTCCCAAGAAGCACTTCTTTAACGTCATTAGCTTGACTGTGTAACATGTTTACTCTGGAACGGTTAAATCAAGGCTTTCTTTAGCAGTGGGAAAGTCTTCAACATAATGCTTGATTCGATGCCCATTGACCTTGAAATTGCCCTTCGATGGGTGGTACATATCAACTGTACCGTAAGGGAATACTTGGGATATCGTGAAAGGTCCCGATCATCTAGATTTTAACTTTCCTGGGAACAGCTTGAGCCTGGAGTTGTACAAGAGTACTTGATCCCCTACTTTGAAAAGACGGTGTTGAATGTTTTTGTCATGCCACTGCTTAGTCCGTTCTTTGTAGATGGATGCATTCTCGTAAGCCTCCCTTCTGAACTCTTCCAATTCATGAAGCTGCAGTATCCTCGTTTCTCCACCCTTTTCAAGATCCATATTTAGCTGCTTCAATGCCCAATAAGCTTTATGCTCAAATTCCAATGGTAGGTGACACGCTTTCCCAAATACAATTGGTATGTATGGAGACATACCAATTGGTGTTTTAAAAGCCGTACGATATGCCCATAAAGCATCATCCAGTTTTTTAGACCAATCTTTTCGTGAGGCATTCACTGTGAGCTCCAGAATCCTTTTCAACTGCCTATTTGAGGTTTCCACCTGTCCATTAGTCTGCGGGTGATAGGGTGTGGCTATGCGATACTGGACCCCATATTTTGCAAGAACCGCTGGAAATAATCGATTACGAAAGTGAGTCCCTCCGTCACTGATGATCGCTCTTGGAGCTCCATAGCGATTGAATATGTTCTTACGTATAAAATCCACCACTACCTTTGCATCATTTGTGGGCAATGCCTTTGCTTCCACCTATTTGGAAACATAATCCACTGCCACGAGTATGTATCGATTGTTATAGGACGATGGGAACGGTCCCATAAAATCGATACCCCAAACATCAAAAACTTCTACTTCCAGAATGTTGTTCAATGGCATCTCATGTCGGGCAGAAATGTTACCTGTTCGCTGACACTTATCACAAGATCTGCAGAAACTGTGGCAATCCTTAAATAGTGTTGGCCAATAAAACCCGCACTGAAGCACCTTTGCTGCAGTTTTTGTTGGCCCGAAATGACCCCCATATGCCGAAGCATGAACTCTGGACAGTATTGGTTTCATCTCATCTTCGGGCACACACCTTCTGATAATCTGATCAGCCCCTCTTCTGTATAAGTGTGGATCATCCCAATAATAAAACTTCGCTTCATGGAGAAGTTTCTTCTTCTGCTGATAGGTGAATTCAGGATCCACATGCCCACTTGCTAAATAATTAACAATGTCTGCATACCAAGGAGCTTTTTCCAACTGCATGAGTTGTTCATCAGGAAAAATTTCATTGATATCCAAGCCATCACACTCCTCAACTTGTTCCAGCCGTGATAAGTGGTCTGCTACCTGATTTTCTGTCCCCTTTTTATCATGAATTTCGATGTCAAATTCTTGTAGTAACAATACCCACCGAATTAACCTGGGCTTGGCATCCTTCTTCTCAAATAAGTATTTCAAGGCTGAATGATCTGTGTAGACAATCACCTTGGATCCTATTAGATATGAACGGAACTTGTCAAATGCGAACACTACTGCAAGCAGTTCCTTTTCAATTTTTGCATAGTTGATCTGAGCGCCGTCAATGTTTTGTCGGCATAATAGATGACATGTAAAACTTTACCCTTTTGTTGTCCCAAAACTGCTCCCACAGCAAAATCACTCGCATCACACATGAGTTCAAATGGTAGTTCCCAATCTGGTGCCACTATAACGGGTGCAGATGTTAACTTTTCCTTCAAAGTGTTAAAAGCATGTAAACACTCATCAGAAAAGATAAATGGTACATCCTTCTCCAGTAGATTGCACATAGGTTTTGTAATCTTCGAGAAGTCCTGAATGAATCGTCTGTAAAACCCTGCATGACCTAAAAAACTTCGAATCCCTTTGACCGAGGTAGGTGGCTGTAATTTTTCAATCACTTGTATCTTTGCTTTGTCGACTTCAATGCCCTGTGATGAAATCCGATGACCTAACACTATCCCTTCCTTTACTATGAAGTGACATTTTTCCCAGTTGAGTACCAGATTCTTCTCTTCACACCTTTGTAAAACAAGGGATAAACGTTCCAAGCAGTCATCAAATGAGTCTCCAAACACTGAAAAATCATCCATAAATACTTCTATGTACTTCTCTACCATGTCAGAGAATATTGCCATCATACATCGCTGAAAAGTTGCAGGTGCGTTGCAAAGACCAAACGGCATTATTCTAAAAGCAAAAGTACCGTAAGGGCATGTGAATGTTGTTTTCTCTTGGTCTTCTGGAGCAATTGCTATCTGTTTATACCCTGAGTATCCGTCCAGAAAACAGTAATGAGAATGACCTGCTAACCGTTCCAACATCTGATCGATAAACGGCAATGGGAAGTGATCTTTTCTGGTGGCATTATTCAGCTTCCTGTAATCTATGCACACTCTCCATCCCGTTACTAACCGTGTGGGTATCAGTTCATTGTTCTCGTTTTTCTCCGCTGTAATCCCACCCTTTTTAGGCACCACATGCACTGGACTGACCCAAGAACTATCTGAAATGGGGTAGATAATTCCTGCATCGAGCAGTTTCAGCACTTCTTTTCTTACTACTTTCTTTAAAGTTGGATTCAATCTGCGCTGCCCCTCCACCGATGGTTTAGACTCGTCCTCCATCAAAATTTTGTGCATACAAAGAGTAGGACTGATTCCTCGAATATCAGCTATAGTCCATCCAATTGCATCTTATGCTCCCGAAGTACCCCTAATAACTTAGTTTCCTCATTTGCTGTGATGTCATTAGCAATGATCACAGGCAAAGTTGTAGAGTCTCCCAAATAAGCATAACGGAGATGGGATGGTAAGGGTTTTAACTCCAGAGTCGGTGCTTTCTCTACTGATGGTACTGATGGTGTAGGATTGGAACCAAGAGACTCATATTGCCAATATCTCTGCCCAGTTGGTTGTTTAGCCAAATATGCAGTACATTCTGTTCTCTCTGCATTTGTTGCCTCTGATAGAATGGCTGGATGTGTTTCTTCAAATGTATCGGCCACAAGCTCATCACGAATATCCACTTGGCAACAAGTATCTGAAGTGAATGGGTGTTTCATTACCTTGAACACATTGAATATGACCTGCTCATTGTCCACTCGAAGAATCATTTTTCCATCATATACATCAATAAGTGCTCTTCCGGTCGCCAAGAAAGGTCTTCCCAAGATTAACGGAATATTTGAATCTTCTTCCATGTCCAAGATAATGAAATCAGCCGGGAAGATGAACTTGTCAACCTTGACGAGCACATCTTCAATAATTCCCTTTGGTCTTTTGATAGACCTATCAGCCAATTGCAATGAGATTGTTGTAGGTTTATCTTCTCCCAATCCAAGAGACCGGTACACAGATAGTGGCATCAAAATAACACTAGCACCTAAGTCACATAAAGAATGCTCGAAATAATTTGAACCAATGGTGCACGGTATAGTGAAACTCCCTGGATCCTTCAATTTAGGAGGTAGCTTTTTGAGGAGAATTGCACTGCATTCCTCGTTCAAGCAGACAGTCTCATGCTCTTCCAACTTTCTCTTGTTAGCAAGGATCTCTTTCAGAAATTTTGCATAACTCGGCATTTGTGCAATTGCATCTGCAAACGGAATGTTTATATGTAGTTTCTTGAAAATCTCAGCAAACTTTGCAAATTGCTTGTCGAACTTTCTCTTCTGCAACCGTTGAGGAAAGGGAATTGGTGGCACATATGCCTTAACAGGACTTGGTGCTCTGACTGTAGATGGTTTTTCTTTTTCTTCATTTTTATTTCCATTTGGTGTAGATTTTTCGTCTTTAGGCGCCTCTTAAACTTCTACCTCTTTTTCTCGTCTATCTGGCCTTTTCACATGTATCTCAGGTAGTTGTACTCCACTTCTAGTCGTAATCGCTTGTACTTGCTCCTTTGGGTTAATCATTGTATTGCCCGGCAATGTCCCTTGTGGGCGTTCTGTCAACTGTTGAGCTATCTGACCAATTTGTGTCTCCAACTTCTTGATTGATGCCTGTTGATTCTGAAAATTTGTATCTATTTGCTGGAAGACCTTATCTGTCTTTTGCATATACTGGTTGAACATCTCCCCCAAACTTGGTCTTTTCTCTTGCTGAACATTATTTGGAAGATTCGCGGGTTGATTATCAGACCATTTGAAGTTCGGGTGTTGTCTCCATCATGGGTTATAAGTTTGTGAGTAAGGGTTGAAATTGCGGGAGCCATTCTGAATGAAGTTGACCTGTTCCTCGGGAAAGCCCATAGACATACAATTTTCAGTTGAATGATTAGCTCCACAGTTTTAACATGATGGCCCACTCATCACTGCATGTGCTCCTCTTGTTTGTGATTTCACCAACAGCTCTACCTGTTTTGTTAAAGCCTCTATCTGTGCGTTTGTAGATGCTGTGTTATCTAATTCATACATTCTAGGTGCTCTTGGTGGTGCCACTCTTTCTGACGAGAACATTGAGTGTGTAGTGGCAATTAGCTCGAATAGATCAAGTGTCTCTTGAACTGATTTTCCTATTATTGATCCTCCAGCAGAGGAGTCCACCTGAGATTTAGCCAATGGTGATAGTCCTGTGTAGAAATACTGCACCTGATTTCCTTGTGGAATTCCATGATTTGGACATTTGCGCATCAACTCCTTGAATCTGTTCCATGCCTCATGATAACTCTCTCCATCTTGTTGTTGGAATGTTTGAATTTCCAACCTCAGTTTAGCTACTTTAGCTGGTGGAAAGAATCTGTTGCAGAATTTTCGGGTAAGGTCTTCCCATGTAGATATACTTGCGTGCGGTTCCGCATCCAACCATTCCAATGCGGCATCTCTAAGTGTGTAAGGAAATAGCCACAATTTGATGGCATCTTCATTGACTCCTGGAGTATGGAAATTCTGGTAATTTCGGAAAAATCTGGAGATGTGTGTATTTAGGTTCTCATGAGGCAACCCGTAGAATTGAAGAGTATTGCTCATCAAATTAATCCAGTCTGCCCTTATCTGAAAATTATTCACTCTAAACTCTGGGTACACAATACTAGAGCGCGCAGGTGGAGCTATTGGCGTTAAAAACATTGACACCGGCAAGTCTCCTTCGTTTATTTCCCTTCGCTCCTGTTGCTGATCTGGTAGCGCTGCTACTCTTGCGGCCACTTGTCCAATTGGCTGAATGGGAATATGAATATTTTGATTATTGGTCATTTGATGTTGTTTTTGTTTTTGTTCCTTGCATCTTCGTCTGAAAGTACGTTCTATTTCTGAGTTAAACGGTTCAAGATCGTCGCCTTGGGTACGAAGCATACAACGAACACCTCTTTTTTTATATATATAAATGAAAGTAAAATCAAATCTAATCTAATAACAGTTAAAAATAAAATAAACTAAGACTAAAAGTAAATAGTCCCCGGCAACGGCGCCAAAAACTTGTTGCGTTTTTTTTATATATCGCAAGTGTACGATATCGTAACAAGTAATATAGTGGACCTAAGAGTCCGGATTATCGTTCCCACGAGGATTATACTTTAGTCTTAATCAATTATTTCTAACTCGTATTTGATGCAAATAAACAAGAATATGGATTTGATGAGACTATTTAATTTAAACACGTGAAATTAAATTGAATAGAAAATAAACACAATTTATCGAGAATTCAAATAATAACGGTTCTTAGGGTGGAACAACTTCACCTATTGATCACATTTATTCCTTAAATCAAGATTCATAACCTAATGTAGTGTTCGATCGAATTCTTCTATTATATTCAATTTACCCCTCTCGAGTTCTCATTGAGCCTACTTAACTAATTCAATTCCATATCTCTATGCGAATTAACGTTAGTCAAACGAAACATTGGTTCTAAGAATTCAATTATGACCGCAATAATTAACATAGGTATCTCTACACATTATGTCAATTTACCGGATTTTACTATTTGGTCTAAACCCTAAACTCACCTCTCGACTCGTAAAGGATTCATAAAATCATTCAATTAGTGATCAATTAATTAAACGCATTAAGGCCATAGTAAAAATCAACACATAAAATATAAAAACAAGAATCTCAAATTAATGGAATAAAGGATCCCAATTCGGCTACATTGTTCGCCCTAAAAATAATTTAGCTACTCATTGATATGGTAGAAAAACAAGAAAGTTTAATGGAAGACATCACCGGGTTTGAAGCACGAATGTAAGAGATGAATTAGATCTTGCACCAAGCTTCTCTTCCACCTCCTTTTGTTTTTGTGCGTGTATATATATTCAATTCCAAGTGGTTGGTTTTTTTACCATCCCCATGTCTCTGCATACACGTGTACAGATATAATTGATTTTCCAACAGGCAGCCCAATGTCTCTGTGTATATAGAATATAATTTCAGCCACTCGTTGTGCTCTTTCTCCCACAATTCAGTCCAATTCAGCCGCCTTTTTCTTATTCTGTTTCTCCTTTCTGTTCAGCCCACTAAATGTATGTATATAGAATATAATTTCAGCCCCCTATTTCAGCAGCCGACAGATGTGTATATATAATTTCCGAAAGAAACCGCCGACAATCCAAAAGATACCTCACTTTTCTTCTTCCAGCGTTTTTCCCCCCCTCAACTTTCTGCCTTAATGAGTATATATATTTCTCCAAGCCAGTCAATTCTAATACAATTACTCTTCCAAGTGCTAAAGTATTAGTTCAATGGCAAGAGGCCCATTACCATAATCTAATCATGAGATGTCCATCAATTCTAATTTTATTCAAATTCCAATCCAAGTCATCCCATCTTTTAAATGAATGCAATGTAGTCCTTCAATTTCTATAGTGTAGAATTTAATCTCCAAAATTGTAGATTTCATTCAATTTCAGCATTCTTCTTTTCCCAATTGCTTCGAACGAGTTCATAACTAAAATAAAATAAAATTAACCCAAGTTAAGTAAAAATTAATAATTTGACGACATAAAATTCAAGTAATATGATATAAATACGTACATAAAATGCACTTATCACAAAACATTGCCAGTGATAATTTCCAATGAACTGACTACATTGCAGGAAGAAAAATTGTTGCAGGTCCTCAAGGAGCATTGAACAGCCATTGGTTGGACAATAGCAGATATCAGGAAAATTAGTCAATCCATCTGCATGCATCACATTTTGCTTGAAGAAAGAGAAAAGTCTTCCCGTCAACCTCAACGAAGATTGAACCCACCCATGATGGATGTTGTAAAGAAAAGGGGTCCTCAAGCTTTTGGAAGTTGGCATAATTTATCCTATTGCTGATAGCAGTTGAGTCGGTCCAGTTCAAGTGGTTCCTAAGAAGATGGGGATAACTGTGGTGAAGAATCAGAACGATGAATTGGTTACCACCCGTGTTCAAAATGGGTGGAGGGTTTGTATAGACTATAAGAAATTAAATGATGTGACCCGAAAAGATCACTTTCCTTTACCGTTTATTGATCTAGTGCTTGAAAGGTTAGCTGATCATTCTTACCATAGTTTTCTTGATGGTTATTCAAGTTATTTCTAGATTGCAATTGCCCCAGAAGATCAAGAAAAGACAACATTCACATGTCCATTGGGAACATTTGCATACCGTCGCATGCCTTTTGGTCTTTATAATGCTCCAACTACTTTTCAACGATGTATGGTAAGTATATTTTCAGATTATGTTGAGTGTATCATAGAGATTTTTATGGATGATTTCACAGTCTATGGGGATTCATTTGATAACTGTTTGGATAACCTTGAGGTAATCTTTAAAAGATGCATGGAAAGTAATCTTGTTTTGAATTCTGAAAAGTGTCACTATGGTAGAACAATGTATAGTTTTAGGGCATGTTATCTTATCTAAGGGCATTGAAGTAGATAAAACTAAAAGTGATATTATTCAATCTCTACTTTACCCCGCTAGTGTGCAGGAGGTTCGCTATTTTCTTGGACTTGTAGGTTTTTATCGCAGGTTTATCAAGGATTTCTCCAAAATTGCTTTGCCCCTATGCAAATTGTTACAAAAAGACATGTGTTTTGAATTTGATGAGGCATACAAAATGACATTTGATAAGTTGAAATAACTGTTGACTTCTGCACCAATCATTCAACCCCCTGACTGCTACTTCCCATTTGAAATCATGTGTGATGCAAACAACTTTGCAGTAGGAGCAGTGTTGGATCAAAGAACTGGAAAAGCATCTCATGCCATCTATTATGCATCCAAAACTCTAAATGATGCCCAGAGAAACTTCACCACAACTAAAAGAACTCTTAGCTATTATTTTTGCTTTAGAAAAATTCCGTCCTTATTCACTGGGTACTAAAGTGATTATTTAGTATGATCATGCAACTCTGCGTTACTTGATGACAAAGAAAGAGGTGAAACCAAGACTAATATGATGGATACTTCTCATGAGTGAATTCAACCTGGAAATCAAAGACAAAAACATAACAAAAAATAGTGTTGCAGATTATTCAAGTCATTTTACTAACGTGGATGCTGAACTCCAATTGCAGAAAACCTCTCCTGATGAGCAATTATTTTCTTCAAGCACAAATTTACCGTGGTATGCAGACATTGTAAACTTTTTGGTTGTTAACACTCTACCTTTTGATTTGTCTAAGGCTCGAAGAGATAAGCTAAAGAGTGATGCGAAATATTATGTATAGGACGATCCATACTTGTGGAAGCATTGTGCAAATCAAGTTATTAGAAAGTGTGTTCCTGAAAATGAGATTACTTCCATTCTCACCTTTTGTTACTCTTATGCTTGTGGAGGACACTGTGGAACAAAATGAACAGCAAGAAAACTGTTTGAATGTGGTTTCTATTGGCCATCCTTATTTCGAGACTCCTACTCCTTTTATAAGTCATGCGAAAACTGTCAAAAAATAGGTAATATATATCAAAAGACTGAAATACCACAAACTACCATACTTGTTTGTGAAATCTTTGATGTTTGGGGCATTGATTTCATGGGATCATTTCCTGTCTCTTTCGGTTTTACTTATATTTTGCTTGTTGTGGATTATGTTTCGAAATGGGTAAAAGCTAAAGCCACCAAGACTGATGTTTCTAAAGTTGTTGCGGATTTTATCAAGTCTAATGTATTCTCCAGGTTTGGGATTCCGAGAGCTCTCATCAGCGATCGTGGAACTCATTTTTGTAATCGACTTGTGGAAGCTCTGTTGAAAAAATACCATGTTACCCACAAGGTGTCAACTGCATATCATGCACAAACTAATGGTCAGGCGGAGGTGTCAAATCAGGAAATCACATCCATCATTGAGAAAATGATCTGCCCAAATACAAAAGATTGGAGCTTGCGCTTAGATGAGACTTTATAGGCATAAAGAACTGCATACAAGACACCCATCGGTATGTCACCTTACCGGTTAGTGTTTGGGAAACCATGCCACCTTCTAGTAGAGTTAGAACACAAAGCTTACTAGGCCGTCAAGAGTTTCAACATGAAAATGGATGAGAGTGGAGAACACAGAAAGTTGCAACTTCAAGAGCTAGAGGAATTTCGCAATGATGCCTATGAGAGTGCAAGACTTTACAAGGAGAAGAAAAAAGCTTTCCATGACAAGATGATCTCTAGGAAGGAATTTGAAGTTGGTCAAAAAGTCCTCCTATAGCAATCGCGGCTTCGTTTGTTTCCAGATAAATTGCGTTCTCGTTGGATTGGACCTTTTGTTATTACTAATATCTTTCTTCATGGTGTAGTAGAAGTTCAAAGTCTGGAAACCTCAAAGGTATTCAAGGTTAATGGTCATAAACTAAAACTTTTCTATGAAGGTCTTCAGGTGAAGGACGTGACACAGTTGGATCTTGAAGACCCATTCTATATCGGTTGAAGCAAAAAGCAATAAGTCGAGCCTAAGACAATAAACAGAGGCGCTGCTTGGGAGGCAACCCAAAAAGAGTTCGTTCATTTATCTTTTTATTTTTATTTTTATTTTCCTCATTCCATTTTTTTTCTTTTAGTTATATTTTTGTCATTTTCTTTGCATTGGATCTTACATTGGGAACAATGTAAGTTTTAAGTGTGGGGGAGAAGATTTAAACTTATTGCATTTCAATTTTGAGTGAGTTTAATTTCAATACTTTTTACATGACTTTTCAGGAAAATGAGTTGAGAGTTAAATGATTGTTTTTAGTTGTGTATGCTATTTGTTAAAATTAATTAGGCTTTCGAAGAACTAATAACGTGATTGAATGAATAATCCTCCAACTTAGAATTGATTAGTTGAGTTATTTTCTTTAAGGATGGTGGTAACTAAATTCTGTAGACAAAAGCCAGTGAGATTTTTGTGCTTTTAGACTGATACATCCATAACAGTCTCATTATTCTTTTTCATGTGTGATATTCTTCCATGGTTTTGTTTCTCTAGAAGTTGCATTGATTCTCTTAAAGATCACATTGACACATACATGCACGAACATGATTAAGGCCATCTTTGTTACATAAATGAGCTTCATTAGTCAAATAGCCGACCCTGTAATTGAATTTTCCATTGTTGAGCCCCTATGAGCCTTATTGCATTTTCTTTGTATAAACTCACATTACAAGTTATAAACTGGAAAAAAAAATTCTTTACCCAAGATTTAGAGCTAGTGGAGTATTGTTGAATGTCATGAGAAGTGTGGGTATGCAAGAAAATAAGTGTGGGTATCAAGATTTATGGTTGTGCTATTATTGGTAAATTGGAACAAATTTTCTATGTCAATTCAGGGAGTTCCAGTATTGGTGTATAATTTGAAGTTTACATAGTACAAGAAAAACATAAGAAGAAGAAGGAAAAAAATGAATGATTGAAGAAGAAGGAAAGAAAAGAAAGAAAAAGAAAATAAATGATGAAGGAGATTGATTTTAATGTGAAAAAGATTTATATTCATAACTATTTCTACATCTCAAGAAAGAATTCGATTTGTGTGGGATAGATGCAAAAATAATGAAGCTATCATGTGGAGTGGTTGGTTTGCATGTCTTATGTATATGTTTGATCTAAGTCTATTTATCTTTACTCCACTAGTTTCGATGGCTCTTGAGTCACACACACCCAAATATTTCTCACTTTGACCATAAGCCACATTACAACATTTGAAAAGTTCTTATGATTCTTGTAAAGTATGTAATCTAAGTGGTGCGAATGAGAAAATATGCAAGCATATGGTAGAATATCTCAATTGGAATGAATTTGAGCGAAATACTTACCCTTTTAAACACATAAGAGTTGAGTGCTTATATCCGTGAGGGTCTACATATTTAGTTTACTCACACTTCATATGAAAATGCTTGCTAATTGATGATGAGTTGTGTGGAATGTTTATTCGTGATATTTTATGTGTTTTGAAAAAGCTTGATGGTTCTATGTTCTTGGCATTATGACCTGGTATTTTTAGGGAATTAAATTTGAGTTTTGCCCGAGGACGAATAAAAGCTAAGTGTGGGGAAATTTGATAGGGATGTAAAATGCATATTTTCCCTCCTTATTTTATGCGCTGTATGTTTATTTTGTGCCAAAATGTACTCATTACACTCATATTTTGATTTAGGTGGCAATTCTATGGATATGGCGTAATTTGGAAGTAATTGGTGAAAATGGACCAAAGTGGAAGGAAATGAAAGTTCAAGCACTAGTGTGCAAATACACAAAAGTTGTGTCAAACCAAACGATGAATAATTGAGAGTCAATTGGTTGAAAGAAGATGTCAAATGAATGAAATATCGTCAAAATATGATCACACATCAATTTACAATCGAAATGTTATACGCTGATTTTGAGACTCATTTTTGACATGGAAAACGATCGAATTGGAAGATGATATCTAAAGAAAAGTTGTAGCCATTTGAGTTATCTTTCCAACGCATCTGAATCGCCTCAATCTAATATCGGGAGAAGAAGATATGATTAAAATATTGAAAGATGTCCGGAGGAAGTTTCGTAAAAACATGTGATCGCATGACTTTAATTCCATGCGGCCGCACATACCACTTCCAAGAGTTTGAGGACTGAGTTCATTTGTTCCATGAGACTGCAAGCCTCTAAATTATGTGGCCGCATGGTTCATTTCCGACACAAAAATTTTGATTTCCTAATTTCGTTCCACTACTTATGGAAACAAGTTTCTTTGATTTTTATCAACCCTAGAACACACTAAAAAGACACCAGAAAGCCTCCAACCTATTTTCTCTCTATTTTTCTTAGATCTATCACGTGTAACTAACTCTTGGTGCTTGATTGAAGGATATCAAAGCCTTGGAAAATATTATAACTGTGAGATCTACCTATTTTCATTGTTTAATTTATATTTTCAGTATTGAATATTCTTCTATACATAATTTCATGATTGTCATGTTTGATTGCTAAGAGATCTATTAGCTTTTCACACATCGCAATCTATAGCTAAGTTAAATATCAAATCCGTAATTGTTTGAATCATTTAACTTGTGAAGCACTAAGATTTGATAATTTTCTGCGATAGAGGTTATTGAGTCTTAAAAAGAATGTTTAAATAGATTGAATGCAACCACTGATCTTTGTATTATCTAGTTCATCGATTTCTCTATTGTTTAAAGCTATTATTAAATTGAATATTAGCGATGGTCTGAGATTATTTGATAATTAGGGTTAATTAGAATGCTGTTTTCTGATTAAGTAATATTAAGGAGAAATAAAAATTTATTCCAACGATGAATATTGTGAATGTGAATTGATTGTTCTTTGTGGATTGATGAATGGTTATAAATCTCCAATGGTGGAAGTTGACTTTGATCAAGACTCGTTTCATTGATTTAATACAACTCGTTAATTTACATTGTTATTTGTTATAAGATTGATTTATTTATAAACAAAACCCCTCCAATCGTTATACGAAGCATAAATTATTGAATTGCACACTCTTCGTGGGATCGACCCTTACTTCTATTGCTACATTAGTTTTAGAGGTTTAAGAACTATTTTTGCGTGCCTACGATAGCACGCCAAATCTCAACCAACAATAACATTAGATTCTCATGTTAAATTTTGTAATGATAGAAAGATAAAAACTTGTGCTCTTCATTTTTGTTTCGATCAAGTTACCCAATTTTCATGTTTACCTTTCCATTGACATGTAGAATTTTATTTCAGTTGAAATTTTGCTTAAAACTTTCCCTGCAAAAGTTTACCTCTTAAATCAAGAATTGTTAATTTAGATGAGTGATATAATTAAGACAAGAAGCTGAATTTTTTATTTTTTAATTTCAATAATATACCCAAATCAAAAAACTTGTAGCATCACAACTAATTATTGGGATTCATGCAAACTAAAATACGGAAATGAAGTAATGATATTCATCATTGGTCTATGTTGCACTGAAATTATTGATTTAGTAATTAATGGTGTCGACAGCGATGATCTGAGGACTTGTACAGAATGACTATGCAGAGGCATTGGCATTTTTTCGAAGGATGATGGTGTCGCATATGATTCCATCAACTGGAACTATGGCTTATGTTCTTGCAACCTATGGGCAATTGGATTCTATCAGACTAAGGACTTCAGTACGTTTCTACGTGTTAAGGCGGAGAATGTCAGCAGACATTTCTACATTTAAATTATATTTCTCTTGTTAAGATACTAGGTTTACCTTATGCAATGCACGGGTTGTGTTATTTTAAAGGTGATATTAGTGTTTTATGTTGGCGTAATTGGATTAATAGTGTGTGTAAAATATGTTTATAGTTTGTGTAAAATGTAAATAAGTAGAATTTTTGACAAAAAAAAAAAAGAAATGGGAAAAAAGGCCCGGGTGCAGAGTTACGGAAGAAATTTCGAATTTATTAAATATATGTATAGAATCAGTTTTCATAAAATATAAATAATTAGAATTTTTTGCAAAAAAAAAGAAGGCGCGGGTGCGGAGACACAGAAGAAATTTTGAATTTATTATATGTATGTATGAAATGAGTTTTTGTAAAATGTAAATAAGTAGAATTTTTAGCAAAAAAAAAAGAAATAAAAAAGGCGCAGGTGCGGAGACCGAATAAATTTTTAATTTATTATATGTATGTATGGAATGAGTTTGTGTAAAATATAAATAAGTAAAATTTTTAGAAAAAAATAAAGAAAATAAAAAAAGGTGTCGGTGCAGAGAGACGAAAGGAATTTTGAATTATGTGGAGACACCAAATCATGTCTTCGCAAAATAGAAACTAAAAACAAAATTTATGTCCAGAAACTTTTAAAAAAATTATGCATGTCTCCACATTATGCGGAGACACCAAGCCATGTTTCTGCGTAAGTTGGAGACAAACTTAAAAAAAAATTATGTCGGAGACACCAAGCAGGCTGTGTCTCATAGAAACAAAAAACAAATCCGTATTTCTGCGGAGAACTTACTCCGCATAATGTAGAGCTAGCTCCACATAATGCGGAGCTGGTGCTCCGCAGAGATGCACCTTGTCCTGAAATCAAGACAAAACCAATCACCACTATCAGTGGATGCACTTGCAGCATGCAACAAACAATTGAAGATTGACAAATAATTATACAACCACAAATATCCATAGATACCAACTGCAAATCACAAATATTTTTCAAGTCAGTAATCTCTTTTAGGTATTTAATAATTTAATTCCATGAGTACTTTGAAAGTATAATTAGCAATGAAATTATTGTAAACTGACCGTATTCCAACAACTCTCTTAAAATCATTTTCGAGAGCACGTATCATGTACTTGTAAAAATTGAAGTTGGGATTGTCCCAATAATGAGTCTGGTAAATGGAAGTCCAGAAAAAAAAAAACAAAAGGAAAAAGAGTAAGTTCCATATGTAACATGCTTGAGGCAATAAAAATATTATCATAGGTAAGGTAGTTTACAACAATAAATCCCGTCGTAGTTTCATAGTCTAACTTTTTAATAGACCCATAAATTTGTTTGAAAAAGGAACGCTGAAATTCAAAGAGATGGGTCAGTGTAATCTGTCATGAGCAAAACAAATTAATTTGCATTATTGAGTACTTAATTTGCTTTCACTTATTGCAACTACATTTCAATTTTTGACTTACCACCCAACTTAACAAAGCTAAATCTTTACCAATTCCCTTAAACATGGGCTTGATGAAACCTTGTTCTCCACTTACTCCGCATTATGCGGAGACAGAGACGGTGTCTCCGTATAATGCGGAGACACCAAGTTATCTGTCCTTGTGCTGTCAAATTTGTGGGATCCATTTCCTAATGTTTATAGTTCAAGAGATGGTCTCCTGACGGGAAAGTTGCCATTCACAGCTGGCGAGTATAATTTCTATGAAGGCATGATTCCAGCTGATATTACCGTTCTCCTTAGCTTGAGGATGGTGTGGGCTCCCAAAGCAACTCTTGAAGGACAGTTGCCGGGTAGTTGGGGTTCCTGTGAAAACTTAGAGGTGCTGAATTTGGCTCAGACCTATTATTCTGGAAAAATCTCTGAGGGGTTTAGCACCTGCAAGAATCTGCATTTCCTTAATTTGAGCTTAAACAGACTCACTGGAGAGATCTTTGACAAAATTTATGTTCCTTGTATGACTCTCTTTGATATCATTAGGAATTATCTGTCAGGTACCATTCCCAAATTCAATAACCAAATGCGTGCTCCATTTCAATCTTTACATAGAGATCCCTCAAAGTTCAATGATTCGGCATCTGCATATATTTCGTATTTCACATATATAACTCGAATCGAGACCCCTCTGCCATTATTTGGTGATGGTGATAGTTTTACAGTGTTCTATAATTTTAGTTCTAACAACCTTATAGGCACTTTGCAATCAGTGATCATTTCATCTGATAGATTGGGGAAGCAGACTGTTTATGCATTTTTTGATCCGCAGAAATGCGGAGCACCTTTGCTCCATAAATGTGGAGTGTGCTCCGCATTTTTGCGGAGAACGAACTCCGCATTATGCGAAGTGCTCTCTGCATTATGCGGAGTTGGAGTCGTCCAAATTTTTTATATATATTTAAATGCATTAATGAAACCATGTCATCCTTAGTCTTTCTGGTTCAGAACTTGTTGAATTTATGTTCTTATTGTTTTAAAGGTTACATAAACTTATACTTTTGTTTTGATCCAATCATATTTCCATTCAACTTTATTAATTTAGCATCAAATATTTATTATCAGGGAAGTGGCAAAATGGTGGCTTGAAGAAATAGATGGGTGATTTTAGACCACATGGAGTAGACCCAATTCACACAGATGTTCGTGCATCTGCTCATTCTCGTTTGGGGAATGCTACAGGGGATATAGGACATGGTGTCAGAACACATTGTGCTGAATATAATTCAATGGGGTTGAGAAGTTTTGCAAGAGAAAGTACAACAGCTGTGTCCTACCATAACTTTGGAAGAAGTCAGTCATGGTCTGGAAAAAAGAGTATAAATATTTATTTCGAATTATTTATTCATTTTACCATAAAAAATAAAAAAATAAGAATTGGACGACTCCAACTCCGCATAATGCAGAGCAAAGGTGAAATGCATTTGTGCGGAGTAGCAACTCCGTATTACGCGGAGCACGCTCCGTAGGGAGTGCGGAGCTTGCACTCCGCATCACGGTGTCTCCGTACCGCATAATACAGAGAAAGTGTCTCCGCCTATGGCAAGTAAAATAAAAATCCCAACGTGTTTCGTGTCTCCGCATTATGCGGAGACACCAAGGATTTCTCTGTTAATGCGGAGACACCATGTGTGCGGTGTCTCCGTATTATGCGGAGACACAGGGATGGTGTCTCCACACCGCATAATGAGGAGACAGCCTCGTGTCTCCGCCTACGGCAAGTAAAAAAAATCCTAACATGTTGCGGAGACTGTCATAGCAATAGCAATCAAAGTGTATCCTTTCATCCATTCTACATGTTAAAGCTCAATCAAACAATTTTTGCCTTGAGCAATTTGGATTGGGTCATTAAGAAGGTGAACATGTTTCAAGGCCAATGTAAGTCAAATGCTATCCACCATTCCAATATCAGATAAATCAAACCTTTTAAACTATAAAAAAATATATAAAAGGCCAATTTCCAGAGAAAATTAAATCAGGTTCAATTTTGGATATAACCATCTTCAGAATATTAGGGACATAAATGATGGTAACTGGTCTTCCATGAAGAAACATAATATCCTATCACTATACCTCAGGGCTATAAGGACATAACTCATGCTTATTTTTTTGTTGACTGGACACCCCTGTTTAACACACTTTAACTATTATTAACAGCAATTTCAGCTTAAGTACAAACAAAAATTCAATTTCAAATTCCTTGTAAGGAATTAAATGAACATGCAGTCATACCTATGACAAATTCATTTATTCAATAAAAGAATCACCGGGTCTAGCATTTTCTCTGTTCTCAAAATCCATAGTATAAGAAATGCCAGAACGTCATCCTTGTCTGACACCAATTCTTAGACATAAATCTTCATTTCTTTGTGTAAAATGTAAATAAGTAGAATTTTTGGCAAAAAAAAGAAATAAAAAAGGTGCGGGGGTGGAGAGACGGAAGAAATTTTGAATTTATTAAATGTATGTATGAAATGAGTTTTTATAAAATATAAATAATTAGAATTTTTGGCTAAAAAAGAAATAAAAATAAGGCGCGGCTGCGGAGACACGGAAGAAATTTTAAATTTATTATATGTATGTATGGAATGAGTTTTTGTAAAATATAAATAATTAGAATTTTTGGCTAAAAAAGAAATAAAAATAAGGCGCTGCTGCGAAGACACGGAAGAAATTTTAAATTTATTATATGTATGTATGGAATGAGTTTTTGTAAAATATAAATAAGTAGAATTTTTAGCAAAAAAAAAAGATATAAAAAAATGCACTGGTGCGGAGACAGAAAGAAATTTTGAATTTATTATATGTATATGTATGGAATGAGTTTGTGTAAAATATAAATAAGTAGAATTTTTGGCAAAAAAAAAAGGAAATAAAAAAAGGCGCGGGTGCGAAGAGACGAAAGAAATTTTGAATTATGCGGAGACACCAAACCATGTCTCTGCAAGACAGAAACTAAAAAAAAGTATGTCCAGAAACATTAAAAAAAAATTATGTGTCTCTGCATAATTTGTAGAAGTACAATAAATTTTAACATAAATATTTTATCACATTTCTAATTTTATATTACGTTGAAATATATTAGTGTTAGTACGTAAAAAAAGAATGTAAAAAAAAAAAACCTAAGAATGTTAGGAAAAAAAATAATGACACAAAAGTTAGAGGTCCACATGTCTGCGGAGGTCTAACTCCTGCGGAGTAAACTCCGCATAATGCAGAGCTATCTCCGTATTATGCGAAGTTAGTGCTCCGCAAAAATGTGGAGTTGGCGGAGCTTACTCCGCATTATGCGAAGTTAGTGCTCCACAGAAATGTTTGTAGGCAGCCACCATTTCAAAGCAAGGAGAAAACGGGCTCAATTGGACGACTCCAACTCCGCATAATGTGGAGCTTGCTCCGCACTATGCGGACCTCATGTTAATTCTAGGGCAATTGGTAGGATAAATTATTGACCCTGAGGAAATTTGTTTTGAGGATTAATGTCTTGAAACGGAGAACACTCCGCATTTGCGGAGCGGACGTTTTCGCTCCACATAATGCCGAGTGCGAGCTCCGCGCTTAAAATTTATTGTTTTGCCTGATACTATGTAGATTGAAGACTTTATTATAAAGAAGAAGAAAGAAAAAGAAAGGTTTAGAGTTACAGAGAGAGCAGACGTCTCTTAAAATTAGCCATTTCATTAGGTCTCTTTGTACATGTTTGGAATTATGAAATGTCTGATGGTTACTCTATTTATGTATGTACTATTTTTCCTATAGGAGAAGGCGGTAGTTTCAATGGCTTAGACGCCAAAGAAGCCTAATGTGGCTAGAATGATACATTTAGTAATCCTTGTTCACATGGCTATTTAACAGCATTTTGAGCCAACATTTTTTGGTCCATTGGCCGAGTCACATGGTATCTCTCGTGGTGTTGGCATTCTCAGTCACGTATGGATTCTAGATAGCTCCAAACAACAACGAGGATCTTTGAGTCTTGAGGATACAACCTTTTGCAAGCCAATGGAAAATGGCAGACAAGATGGTAAAAGCGGATTTGTCAGATTTGAGGTTGTCATTGCTTCTCTTGGCTTTTTATCTAATTTCAATGATGTTTATTAGTTGTGTGAATTTGTGGCTAGATTTTTTGACCTAACATTTGTCAAATGGGGAGTCCTTGCGTCTGTTACAAAAGAGGTAGAAGCATAAGGCCTGGAACTTTGTGTTAATGTTCTATATTTCCTTCACCAATGACAAGGGGGAGATGAAGGGATGTATTGCCAGTCAAAGGTTCAATTCTATGAAGCTTGAGCTCCGCATTATGAGGAGTTGAGCTCCGCATAATGCGGAGCGCATTCGGTACTCTGCATAATGCTGAGTTGGTGCTCCGCATTATGCAGAGCTTACTTCGCATTATGCGGAGTAAACTATATCATTTCACCACCACCTGTGATTCAGGGAACATGAGAATAATGACCAAACGACGTCGTTTCACAACTGAAGACATGAATGAAGGCGGAGAGATATGGAGAAATCTGATTCTCATTTTTTTCACTCATATTATATATATAAAAAATTTAACATCCCGAAAAATTTTATTTATAATAATGAAATGAACATTGTTTAATAGTTAACACCAGCTTAAAATTAGCATTCTTTTTATTGACCTTTTCACAAGCAGTATCAGTGTTTTCTGGGGATGAATGCACCATTTCCATCGCTACTGTCTTACCAAACACCTCTGCACAAGCAGCCATGGAAAATCACTAAAACCCACAAACAAAAATTCCAAATTAAAAAAAAAAATAAAAAACAACTCAAAACTTGCTCTGCATTATGCAGAGTTCTGTGATGCTTGAACTCTGCATAATGTGGAGCAGCTTCGCATTATGCGGAGTTCTGTGAAGCTTGAGCTCTGCATGGAGCTATGCGGAGCAACTCCGCATATGCGGAGTTGACCCATCAAATTGTTTCAAAGTTTAAGTTTTCAAGGAGGAGGACACCGGAATCATTATCCCCCACTCACCAGAGATAGAATCAGCTTGAAGAAGCCACCAAAGCTTCTTTTGGTAATCCAGATTACTTTTTAAAAAGTAAAATTCATGCCATTAAAATTATATCCATTTCTTTTCTTGTTGAAGCTTCCTCTAAAGTTCACCGGTAAATATTCTTTACTCAAATTTGTACTCAATTATTTACTTTTATTTTATGGATTCATTTTATTTGCATTTCTAGAAGTTCATCTCCATACTCTTTCTCATCTGGGTTTCTTGAATCAATTTCATTTTATGCGGAGTTTGTGTCATTATTTTTTTCTAACATTCTTCGATTTTTTTTACATTCTTTTTTTACGTACTAACACTAATATATTTCAACGTAATATAAAATTAGAAATTAAATATTTCTTCCGTGTCTCCGCACCCACGCCTTTTTCTTATTTCATTTTTTTTTGACAAAAATTCTAATTATTTAAGTTTTAGAAAAACTCGTTCCATACATAAATTTAATAAATTCAAAAATTCTTCCGTGTCTCTGCAGCCACGCTTTTTTTTTTTATTTCCTTTTCTTTTTGCCAAAAACTTACTTATTTACATTTTACACAAACTCATTCCATACATACATGTAATAAATTCAAAATTCATTCAGTCTCTCCGCACCCACACCTTTTTTTATTTCTTTTTTTTTCCAAAAAATATACTTATTTATAATTTACACAAACTCATTTCATACATACATATAATAAATTCAAAATTTCTTCTGTCTCCGCACCCACGCCTCTTTTTATTTCCCTTTTTTTGCTAAAAATTCTACTTATTTACATTTTACAAAAACTCATTTCATACATACATATAATAAATTAAAAATTGCTTCTGTGTCTTCGCACCCTCACCTCTTTTCCTTTTTTTTGCCAAAAATTCTAATTATTTATATTTTATAAAAAGTCATTCCATACATACATTTAATAAATTCAAATTTTTTTCCATGTCTCCGTACCCACGCCTTTTTGTTTATTTATTTTTTTTTTTGTTAAAAATTCTACTTATTTAAATTTTATAAAAACTCATTCCATACATACATTTAATAAATTCAAAAATTCTTCCGTGTTGGCGCACCCGCGTCTTTTTTATTTTTGCAAAAAATTCTAATATTTACATTTTACACAAACTCATTCCATACATACATGTAATAAATTCAAAATTCCTTCCGTCTCTCCGCCCCCACGCCTTTTTTTATTTCTTTTTTTCCCAAAAATTCTACTTATTTATATTTTACACAAACTCATTCTATACATACATATAATAAATTAAAAAAAATTCTGTCTCTGCACCCACGCCTTTTTTTATTTCCTTTTTTTTTTTTGCTAAAAATTATACTTGGATTTTCTTAATGAAAAAGAAAATCTAAGATATTTATAAAGTTAAGAGTTTAAAGAAAAAGTAGAAGGATAAGTAAAAAATAAGATTCGGTGCCTAAACATGACTAATGGGAAAAAGTATACATCTAGAGAATTCTCTCAGTATTTAAGAAAACATAAGATACACCATCAATTGACATGCTCAAACATGCCACAAAAAAATGTGTAGTAAAAAGAAAAAATTGACACTTTGCAACGTGTCGAAGTATACACAAAGAATGTGTCAGAAAGGTTTTGGGCAGAGTGCATGAAGACAGTAGCGCATGCCATAAACTATGGAAGTCACTTCGTGCCTTTGATTGTGTCTGTTATGTATGTTGAATGTCGAAACACGCGACGATCAACAATTTGGGTTAACTGATTTCATAATGCACTAAGAGATAAGCAACCATGTCTTTGTCAACCGCAGATGCGGAATATAAAGCACAGCTCAAGAGCATTAGAAAATTACTATTTTGTTCTCGCATTGCTAAAAACATTATTTTTATTTCATGTTTGGATATGAATGATTTTTCAGTTAATGTTAAGAACAATCGTCGTTTCTTTCGAGATGAGATCTTTTATGGCTGTAGTGGATTACAAAATGGTATTTACATTCTTGATAATGAGTCTTCTATTATGAGTATAGAAAATAAAAGGCATAAAAGTAATGATCTAAATAATACACATCTTTGGCATTGCAGACTATGTCATATAAATGAGAAATGCATTTTCAAGTTACATAGAGATGAATACTTTAGGTCAACTGATTTTGAATCATTTGGAAAATGTGAATCATGCTTATTAGGCTAATGAACAAATTTCCTTTTTACTGGAAAATGAGAAAGTGTGCAGTTGGGGCTAATACATACTAATTTATGTGGACCCACATTAGATCGATTTCTCTCACTTCATCACATTTACTAATGACCATTGTAGATATGGTTATGTATATCTAATGAAGTTCAAGCATGAAATACTTGTAAAGTTCAAGGAATTCAAGCTTGAAGTAGAAAAACAAATAGGTAAATTTATTATCACACTAAGACTAGATCGAGGTGGAGAATATCTAAAAGGAAAAAATTTAGATTATCTAAAAGATAATGAAATTCTCTCGTAGTTGACTTCACCACCTACACCGTAGCATAATGGTATATCTAAACACAGAAACTGCACATTATCAGATATGGTGAGATCAATGATGAGCCATGCAAACCTCCCAAAATTGTTTTGGGGTCATGCACTAATTCCTGCGTGTTACATACTAAATAGTGTCATATCTAAATCGGTTGACAAAACTCCATACGAGTTATGGAAACATATAATGCCCAACTTGTCTCTTATGGAAGTTTGGGTGGTGATACTTATGTGAAGTGCACTAAATCGGATAAGATTGAGACTAAATCTGGTAAATGTATATTTGTTGGGGATATCCAAAAGAGATAATTTGATATCAATTATATAATCCTATTAAGAAGAAGGTGCTAATCTAAAGACGTGCTATATTCCTAGAGAAGAGTTCATTCAAGGAGAGGGTAGTCGGAGAAAATTAGAACTTGAAGAAGTTCAAAAACCTACAAATACAGTTGACCAAGTAGACCTGGGTTTGATCCCACAACTGTTGACGGATATACTCTTGATCATGAAGTAGAGACTCTTGTGGACATGTCAGCTCCGTGTAAATCTTTTAGGATCATTCGACCCCCTTGAAGGTACGAATCCATGATTACTGATCAAGCATTAATAATCGAGGGCGATGAACTAGTCACGCAGAAATAAAGTCAAGTGTTGACTCAAAAAGATGTTAAGAGGCTATGGAATTTGAAATGAACTTGATGTATATAAACAAGGTTTAGACCTTGATGGAATAAAACTCATAGGATGTAAATGAGTTTAGACATAAATGAAAACATCGACATATAAAAAAATGCTTTTAGCAAAAGGTTATAAATAAATACAAGGAGTTGGCTTTGATGAAACCTTTTAGGCTATAGCCATACTTAAGTCCATTCAAATTTTGATTGAAATAGTTGCATGCCATGACTATAAGTTATGGCAAATGGACGTCAAAATTGCAATCTTTAACAAGAACTTGGAAGAAGAAGTGTACATGACACAACTTGAAGATTTTGAATCTTAATATACTTATCATGTATGCAAGCTTTATCAATCCATACATGGATTGAAGCAAACCTCTCGGAGGTGGGATCTTCGATTTGATGAGAAAATCAAGAGGTTTGATTTTATCAAAAATGAAGACGATCTGTGTGTTTACAAGAAGATAGTGAGAGCATTGTCATATTCCTGATATTATATGTAGATAATATATTAATAGGAAATGAAATCTCTATGTTTTAATTGTTGAAATTGTGGTTGTTAAATAATATCCCTATGAAAGATATGGTAAAATCAACTTGATCTATAGAGATAGATCTAGAAGATTGCTTAACTCATTTCAAGTTAATCTATAGAGATAGATCTATGGGAAAATTCATTTTATATGGAGAAAATGAATTGAGAGTTCATGGATAACTGATGCTAACTTCTAGACAGACTAAAATGAAAGCAAATCTCAATTAGGATATATGTTTACTCTTAAAAAGTGTGATTGGAAAGGTTCCAAATAGGAAACAATCGTTGATTTAATTACAAAAGCCTTATACATCATTGCTTTAGAAACAACAAAGGCTGTGATCCGGATCAGAAAGTTCATCAATGAACTTGAAGTAGTTTCTAACATTGCTGATCACATGCTTTTACATTGTGATAACAATGAAGTCATTGTGCAAGTATAGGAACTAATGTCTCATCAATTATCCAAACATGTGTTAAGATGTTATCATCCCATTAGAAAGATAATACAATTAAATGATGAAAAAAAAAGAACGAATTTCCATAAGTTATTAAATTGCAGATCCATTGACAAAGATCTATCACAACATAAACATGATTATCATGTATACTCTTATGATATTGGACACATAAGTGATTGGATCTAATGTAAGTAGGAGTTTGTAAGTGTTATACCATAGATCCAATCAACTTTGGATATAAACACTTTTAATATATAATTAATGTATTTTATTTGTGGCAAATATATTATTTAATTTAATTATATTCTAATAAATCGAATAATAGAATCCGTAGATTCAACTCTTGTCAATTTGTTAATCACAATGAGTAGTGATTGTGAAATATAAATTACATATGAATGAATCTTAAATCATTCGTGGTCATAAATAACAACGAGATACGAATATCATTATTACGAATAGGCCATCACTTGTTGCATTTCTTTCTTGTGAAGTAAGTAGCTAATCATACAAGCTAAAGTGGGTGACATTTAAATGAACACGTAAATATTTTTGTTATAGAACAAAACATTGGGGAACCGTTGGGAAAATTTCACATGTATAACTATTTGATTGTCAATGGTTAAGCTCTAACATTCAGTAGTAGAATTGATCCTTTGACTTGAGGTTATCATAGTACCTTATATGAGGACATCATACTTTGGTGATGTTGCATGTTGCTGTGCCAAGGGTCACTAATATGACATCATTCAGGTATATCAAGAATCATATGAAGGTTGTGAATGGTCAATAGAGAATTTATCACTTTTAGATAATTAGAGATTATGATCTATATTTTATTTAGTTAAGTTGAGAAATAAGTCCTTGGCCAACGTGATACATTGACTTAATACTGAGATGAAAGATTTGATCGATAGTTGAGATTGACAAATATCTATATCTTGTAATTGATCAAATCATATTGACGAAAGGATTATAGTTTCATGTTAAACAAACAATTTTTATTTTATCATACTACATGACATTTCTTGCCACATGTATTATCCTGACATATTGTTAGATGTCAATTTAAAATGAGTATTTTAATTTATCGATTTTGATTAGATCAAATAATAATTCACATCGTTAGGTAGAATGATTGGAAACCAAATGAGTCACAAACAAAAGGAGAACTAAAAAAAATAAGAATAGCCAATTAATTAATTAACAAGTATTGGAGAAATAGTTAATTTGGTTGCTTGTTATATGATTAATTAATTTATTTTAATTGACCAAATTTAATTAACTAGATTAATTAAATATTGGACATGGTTAAGTTTAAAATACATGCTAAACCCACTTCAACTTCTATTAATATGCCGCTAGGGTTTGAAAATTTAGAACATAATACAATTATATTCTTGCTAGCACAAGAAAAGAAAATATTAGTTCTCTCAACTTGTTCCAAGTGTGGATTTTTATTGGAAGTTGGATCATTGAACGATGAGGATTGCAAATCAAAACTCTTCTTCAAGGAATTCAATAGAGGTATAATTCTTTATCACAACTTCTCTCTAAACACAAATAAGATCTTTGGTGGGAATTGAAAACTTTGTTTAAATTCCACTATTTATGTTAAGTAAATTACGAGGAATAACTTCATTAAATTCAGGCAACAACCAATGGGATTACATATTTCAAGTTAGTAGATCATTTTACTAGAACAAGTACATCAACTTCAATGCCAACACCAAGCATGTCATACACACAGCACCCTTCTTCCTTGTAGACACGTGACTGTGAATGAGATGCATTAACTTCTTCAGTTCCTTTTCTTCTCTTCGTTTGTTTTCTTTCTTCAGTAGCTACATACCATTAAAGATTCTACTTTTCAATTTTATGAAAAAATTCAAGAAATTTATGTGTACTGAAGTTCACCTCCAAGTTCGAACCACTACCTAATTTTAGTTCCTCAAAGATACATTTGACGAACTATCTGATTCTGGGGCTTCTTCATCCTGTAGCTCGCTATGCATACCCATTTCTATACCTTTGGTGACGTTATAATCAAACAAAATATCATCATTGTCATATACGTAGTGGTCAGAGTCATTGAAGTCTATATTATCATCTAGCTGAATGTTCGCAAATTTAACAGCAACAAAATTAACACAGAGATCAAAAAGTATGGATTTTAATTTCCAATATCCTGGTTTTATTTTTATTTTGCTCGTACAATTATAATTCTCAGCTTTCAGAATTAGTATTTACACATCAAATGTTCTAAAGTCATTTTTTAATGGTAGCTTTAAAATATATCTATCAAATACAATGGATTCTTGATCTTGTAACATTCTACAAATTAAACAATTTTCTTTGCTTATCCATATGGAAATTTGGAGGGGACCAAAAGAACACAGAAGAAAACAACATAGAATTTACAAGGAATAAGGTTGTGGATACTTCAATTTTGATGGGATTATGGAGGAGCTTGACTAGAAGCCTAAGATTGATCCAACTGAGATTAAAAAAAGCATCCAGCATACTCGTAATTTCTTCACCTATTTATATTGAAAAGATGTAACTTACAATTTACCCGTTGATTGTTGCTCAACGTCAGCTATTGACAACGCCATGCTATTTGAGGTGAGATTGGGCTTTGTTCAGCTCGAATCACGGTTTGGGTGGCTGGGAATCCGAATTGGGTTGCTAGGATGTAGGGTTCTCGGTGAGGGTTTGGGTGATTTAAAATTTTCTTGTGGGTTTTAAGAGAGACGGGTTATAGGTTACGGATGGAAGAGAGGTTAAATTGATTTTTGCTTTCGGATTTTTTTTTAAATGAAATGTGTTTCGCTTGTTCAACTCTCCACATGTGTAGCACTTTTTTTGATGAGGCATCCATCAGCTGAGTCATAATACCACGTACATAGCCACATTAGCATTCCGTCCATTTTTTGATACTTTGTGAGGTCGATGACGAATGAGATTACAAATTGCAAAGTTTAGTGATGAATGAGATTATTTTTAAAGTTCAATGATCGTTTGAATTATTATCCCGATTATCGAGGACTTTATGGCTAAGGTTCTTAAGATTAGTGATAGGTTTTTAATTTGTAAGCTTTTCCCTTAACGCTTAATCAAAATATTTAAACAAGTTAGTGTTTGGAGTTTTTTAAACCTATGACACATTCTACGGATGAAGGTAATGATATTTTGAAAGAATGCTTGAAACATTCATGCTGATTTAAGTTTGGGAAAATTGCAGCCGCGGTCTCAATCCTGTACGTGTTTTACAGACTTCACCTCTACCTTCAATTTTTGACATCATAGGTTCCAAACCTTTGAGAAATTCATAGATGCAGTCCAAAATGACGAAAGCGTTAGTTCCACCGATAGTTGACCTCAAAAATGGAAAAAAAAAAAACAAATATTGACCAATTTAAATAGGGGCAATTTTGTTCAATTCTATTTCCCCCTTTTAAAAATCATTTGGTAAATTATAATATCACTCCTTTTGCATTCTTTTTCATGGTACGAACCCGAACATTTATCTTCTACAATGTTGACCGAAAATAGCCAACAATGTAATGGGATTTTAGCAAATATTACATTTCACATACGAGGCCGTCTTCCCTAACCTGTATACGGCAACTTTTTAAATTTTTTCAAAATTTCTAGTTGTAGACATTTTTTCCTCACATTGGGTTGCAAAGTGTGATCATGTAGTAGTGTATATTTTCATCATTTTAAACATGTTATTGAGTTGGAATGGCATAAAATTTGCAGTATTTATTCACGCTATTTTTGCATTCATTTCATTCAACTAGGGCTTGGTGGTGATGGCAGTTTGTTATGAATTTTTTTGTCCAGAGGAAATTCAAGTTAATTTATCATAAACCTACATTACGCTGTGTATTACTCACAAAGATACTAAATTTTGTACACGAGTATGGGAAGATAACATATCTAAACTACGTGCACCCTAATTGGTTTAAAGATTTCTCTTGGACAATGTTATGTAGATGCTAGGCTAATTGAGAAAATGAGGTATGTGTAAAAGATTAAAAAGGAGAGATTGGGTGAGGCATCGTTCTAGTTGGTAAGAGATGCAGACTTTATAAACGAAGTTAAGTTGCTTGGTGAGAATAGACTTGTTGAGATGTGGTGTGTGCTCATAGTTGAAATGTTGGAATTTCCATGGGCGAAAAAAGTAAGGCATGCTATTTTAGTGGTTGATGTTGAAACTGGTGAGGTGTTCGAGAAAATGGAAGAAAAAGGGAAAGTAGTGTTGACAAATAATTTGAGCAAAATATATGCTATGCAGTTGAGGTTTATGATGATTTTCTAGAGGGTGATGACTTGTATGTTGTGGACGAGGTTGAGAGTAATGATGCAACTGATGAAATAGAAGTGGATGCAGGGAGTTCTGTTGATTTTCTTGCAGGTGAAGTGAGTGACTTACATGAAGATGAAATCATGTAGATGATAATAATATGGGTGATCAACTTACAAGTGAAGAACCAGTGGTGGACCTGCATGCTATAATGAAGTACCTATTGTAGATCATAATAAAGAAGCACATGCTGCACATCACAATGAAAAGGCATATGCTACATTTCACAATGTAGAGGCACATGCTGTAAATCATAATGAGTCACCTGATTTGCCTACAACATGAGGCACCTGCTAATGAATCTCTTATTGATGAAGCCCCTATTACTTCACCTCATGTTGATACAGTACTTGCAGATACACCTCTTTCTTCTGCACTCCCTAAAGATGCACCACCTGATGATACATTTTGATTGATGAAGCCCTTGTTGCTTCACCCCATGTGTACACACCACCTACAAATGCACCCTCTTCTCCTGTACCCCTACAAATGCACACCTTGTTGATGAAAATGTGAAACATACTGACACTAGAAAAGAAATAGGAATTTGAATTTGAGAAAAGCCTAATGGATGAGTTTAGTGATCCAAATTATGAGCAAGAGAAATATGTGCTTATAGATGATCATCCCGTGAGACTATTGTGGGGAGTTGAAAGAACTAGTCCTCGTAGTAAAGTAAAAGTTAAAGGGCAGGGTCATACATTCAAAAGACTATACATATGTTTGGGGGCTTGAAAAGAAAGTTTTTGAGCTTGGTGTAGGAATATGATTGGTTTGGATGGATGTTTCCTAAAGAGTGCTCAAGGTGGGAAGTTGTTGGCTACAGTAAGTATTGATGCAAATAATTGTATATTTCATGTAGTTTGGGCTGTGGTAGATGCGAAAAACAAAAACTTCACGGATTTGAGTTGTTTATGTACAAGTTATATCTACGCATTAAGAAGTGTACTCTAGTTACACAAGACAAAGTATTTGCAATGGTTTATTCAAAGCTTCACGGATTTGAGTTGTTTTCTAGCTGGTGTGTATTCAAGGCCAGTGAGGCTATTTTACTCACTGCTTAGGATTTGTGGTTGTTCTTTTTTTTTTTTTTATTATTATTATTATTCTTGAAAATGTATAGGATTTTAGGTGCTTCAAAATTTTGGATCTAGATTTTGTACGAATATTGTTACATTTTGCAGTTCAAATAATAATGATTATTTGAGTTATTTGATATTGTTATCTTCTATCATATTTTATGGTTGATTTATGTAAATTACTATACAGAAAAGAAAAATTAAAAAAATGTAAAAGGGTCTACGGCAACGGTCGAAAAATATTGCAAAAGATCGTCTTTCGCAACATTAAAAAAACGTTGCAAAAAATAGTCTTTCGCAATGTTAAAAAAATGTTGCAAAACGTCTTCGGCAATGCTAAAAAGCATTCACGTATCCTTCTACTCTACGGCAACATTGAATCTTGCTACATACGCACAAACGATGCAAAAGGTCTTTCACAACCTTTTTTAAACTTTGCGAAATGCAGTTTTTGTTGTAGTCAACTCTGAAGAGCATGTTTTGGGCTACAACAAGGACAACAATAGTACGAGAGTGGATAAGTGCAATGAATAAGATGAAAGATATGAATCATAGTGGAACATATCACATTTCTAGGATTATTCAAATTGTGACATCCTACTGAATAACTTGTGTGAGGCATTCTACTCTTTCATATTAATTGCAAGAGAAAAGCTTATTATCTCAATGTTTGATAAGATAAGGCATCAACAAATGCTGAGAATGAATGTAGAAATGGAAGATGCACAAAGATGCGATCATGAGAAAAAGATCGAAAGTAGAGTCACATGCAGACACCAAAATGGTAAGGATTAGAATGTAGATAACATGTAAAAGATGTGCTGTAATAGGCCTTAACAAGAGTACGTGTTTTGAATCGGTACATAGGGATGGCAACAAGGTGGGTTTAGGACGGGTCGGCCATTCCTACCCTCGTTCCATCTGATATTTTTATTATCTTATCACATCCTCATACCCGTTTAAAAAGGGACGAGCCGGGTCCACTGTCCCATTTATTTTTTTCTTTTTCTTTTTCTTTTTATTTATTTTTTCTTTTATTTTTTTATGTCTTTATTTCGTAAATATTATTACTTTTTTACCAAATTTGTTAGAAACAACTTATGTTCTATTTAAAAATATGATAAATCTATTATTTTTGTTTGATAAAAAAACTTAAATCTAAAATTAATTTTAAACAGGACGGGTAGCGAGGCAGGGACAATGATTATCGTACATGTCCCCATACCCTCTTCGGGGCAATGACATCACCCCCGTCCTTGCCCCGTTCGAGGCGGGGCCCTACAAATTTCGGATTGAAGGGGGTTTTTTTTATATTCATTCAAGTACACAGTAAGATACCAACCAACTCAATCACAGGGCAAAGGAAAGAGAAAGGCTTCTACATAGCATGATACATCGCCAACTACATCATGAGGCAAGGGTAAGAGAAAGACTTCTACTCCCATCAAGCCATAGGCAAAGAAGAAGAAAAATGAACAAAAAAATAACATAGCTTTTTGTATGATGATTCATTTTAACAAACTTTTTGTATGATGAATTTTTTTTTT
Source organism: Fraxinus excelsior (assembly GCA_019097785.1). NCBI lineage: Eukaryota > Viridiplantae > Streptophyta > Magnoliopsida > Lamiales > Oleaceae > Fraxinus > Fraxinus excelsior. Next base: position 19,717,529 of record CM032639.1, on the reverse strand, counting down.
GTGTGATTACCTTTGGTAGAACAAAATTGGAATTGCTTTCGTATGATGAACAAACGAATTATGATGTAAAATGTGAATATTCCAATAAAAAATTGTTCTTGGTTTCTTTAATTATTGATTGCTGTTAAATAATTGTGTTCTGGGTGCTTGGAAAGTGAAACATGTTTCGAATTGGTGCCTAAGCAGTCAAACGAATATTCTGACTCAAGTAAAGGATTACGACATAAGCTTCAACTCCTTAAAAGGTTTAGGACTTACTCTACAACTATTTAAAAGGTTTGGAACTTGATATGCATTCAAATACAAATGTTTGAGGATCTACGTTATGACATAGTAAAGGGTTTGGGTTTTTATCATTGACTATTGAAAACGTTTGAAACTCGCAATGCATCATCTACAACAGGTTTTCGAACAAATTTTCCCTTCATTTTAAAGCATTTGCTCACAGGGGGAAAGGAAAACTGTGAGAAATGAAAATTTAAGCAGTGTTGTTAAATGATAACATGTCTTATTTAATGAAAAATAAGTTAGAAGACCATAAATAATGCTCAATTTCTTACTCATAAACCCACCTTCCGAAACACGAACACAACATTTGTGTTCAAACCTAACACAGATCTATGAACAAACCCGTTTCATAAAAACTCCATATACAAATCCTAATATCCAAGTCTTCCGTGAATCACGACTTCTTGCACGTAGGGTGTTTAGTTCAGCTTCCATCTCTCTTCTAACATGTAGAAATCCAAGGATTACGTTCCTCGATCTGTCGCACATTGGAGGGTCGTATCAATCAAAGAAATTACATCTACCGACATCCCGACGTCATGGGCAAGTGAAAAAATTTCTTCATGCGCTCTAGTTTGTCCATGAGGTCTTCATATGCATTGACAGACGTTGCTCCTCGTATTCATGCTGAAAATAATCTAAGATAAATGGAAGAGAGAAAAGAATATATAAGACCTAGAAAATGAGAAAATGAACAGTGTATAGTGAATAAGGGGAAATGGAATTAGATAAAAATACCCCGGTTTAAATTGATCAAAATTTGCCTTTTTCCCATTTTGAGGTCAATTGAAGATGGAACTAATATTTTTCGTCATTTTGGACCACATCTTTGAATTTCTCAAAGGTTTGGAACTTGTGGTGGCACAAACTGAAGGTTGAAGAAAACTTCGTAAAAAATGCAAAGTTTCGGGACCGCGGCTGCAATTTTCCATTTGAATTTTCATTAAATTTGTACTTCTACACAGGACATTAATGAGTTTAATTTTTTTTATTTCTTAATATTATCGAGGGATAACTAGCCTACCCGACCAAACATTATTGCTTGCATTCTTGTATCCATGATTGTGTTTGTTACATCCCATTTTATACTAGTCAAAAGTCAATATTTTTTTCAAAGTCAAAGTCAAGGTCAAATAGGGACTTATATGGAATAAATTATTTTTTGGGGGTTTATTTTACAATGACAATAATTGAGGGTTTAAGATAGATTAGATTTAAAATTGGGGATGTACTTACCTATCATTGGAAGTTAAATTACCAAATGTAATATTAATTGGAAGATGAGGGACTTTCATTGCAAATTTTGACTTAGTGCTCTACTAATTAGCACTAATTAGACCACTTCTCATTTTACATACTACTAGTCTATTGTTATTTTGAAGGTAATATTAGCGTTTTAAAAAATATATATTTATCTCATTTTTTGGTGGATTCTTCTTAAGCATTTAATGCATAATGTAGCATTTTTTTCATGTACTCGCTTTTCCAGAGTTAAGAATTATAGATACTAAACTTTATTATCAAACGTTATGAAAATAGGAATTAATAACGAAAGAACATAATATTAATTGAATGGCAAATGGAACCCAATAACATTGAAGAATTGCAAAAAAAAGTTGTAATCTTAGATAACAAAAATCACGAAGGTAATAAAAGCACATTCTTCATCCCCTCCTCTCTTCGCATGGGACATGATGTAAAATTTATTTTATATCCTACCAGCAGGTACGAATGTGAGCTAAATAAAAACTCCTGACATTTTTTCGTGCTAATTTGAGAAAATGTATTTACTAACGTAGTGATGAATACAAAATTTACATGTGCTTTCGAAAATACTTTCAAGATTAGTAAACTCAAGCTCTCATGAGGATAATAAATATACCACTTATCTGAATAAAATTGAAAATATTTTATTAGTCAAACAACTAACAAATAATAATAATAATAATAACAACAACTGTAGCACAATGCGAAATAAAATTGATGAATAAAAGTCATAAAACTCTAGTATATAATATTTATAAAATGCATAAATTTAAAGTCAAGCAACGAAATTGTAAAATTTAATTCAATAGTAATTAATATTGAAGTCGCTGACTCAAATATTGATGAAATGAAATATGAAGAAAATTAAAAATATTATTTATATGCTATTATCAACAAGTAAAGACTAATTAAACATTATTGAATAAAACTAAATTTCTAGAAGAGAAGAAATTATTACATATTCACCCGTGCAAAACGAAGAGAAGAAAAATTGAGAGATTGATAGCAGTCAGACCTTGCACAATTTTAACGAACGAAAATAAGATTAAAGTAAAAATATGTACAAAAAGTTGGAGCCAATTTTTTGTTTACTAATGAGAATAGTAAAGTCTATCTTACTACCTCACGAACAATAAGAAATGAAGTGTGAGAGTTCGATTAAAGTTGAAAATTTTAATATTTTTAATTTGACAACGATATCTTACAACCTAAAAAAATTGGAAACAATTCAATATTTGATAGAATCATAAATGACTAAAAATATGACAAGTAAAGAAAATTATAATAAATAAAAATAAATAATCGAAGTATATGAAATAAATTGAATAAGTTACATATTTATTGATTGAATTGACAAGTGGTGCCAACCGCGGGGGCTCGGGGGCAACGCCCCCGAAAGGAATTTTGATTTTTATGTATGCATGACATTGAATATTTTCTAATTATTTTGAGTTAAATTATTAATAAATGAATTTGTATTTATAATTTGTGTAATGATATTTGATATATAAAACAAAGCAAAAAAAAAATCATCTCCCCTTGCGCGCACGGGAGTTTAATTTTAATTTTTTTTTTTAATACACAATTGTGAAGAAAAAAAATTTTCCTTAGGAATTAATAATTAATATATTGATGTAGGACAATTCACGTTAGAGTTTTAAAATGAATTGGATCGAAAATTGACAAAAACGAGTTGTTTTAAAGAAACGGACATAACGTTTTGCACCAATGTCAGAATTTCTATTATAATATATTTTCGGAAATGTCTTGTAGCGCTCTACACCCTCCCAATAGGGGGAACCCAGTTAGGGTCGTTTTCAGGACAATTGAATTGTTTTTGTAGTTTAAGGCAGTCTACCGGACAATAGAATTTTTTTTTTTTTTTGCGTTTCAATTGTTTTAATTAAGTGGATGTCAATTTTAGTATTTTTTTACTTAAAAATTAGGGTTTCCAATATTTAAATGATGTTTGTTTCATGAATAATAGAATTTCGTTTTTTGAGGCTATTAAAAAAAATAGATTAATCGGGGAAAAAATAACTCACTACTCCCCGTGCGTGCACGTTTTCTGTCTGTATTTTTTAACATTTTCTCTCTCCGTGCACACACTAAAATTGACTTTTCCTTTTTTTTTTTTGTGTGTCTATAATCCCTTTTATTTTGATAAACATTTTCTCTCTCCGTGCGCACACTAAAATTGACTTTTCCTTTTTTTTTTTTTTTTGGTATCTATAATGCCCTTTTATTTTGATAAACTGTTGATGGAAATTGTTTCACAAATCAATGGTTAAGGATAGGGATAAAATTGAAAAAAAAAAACATGAAATGGTAGGATAAAATGGGAAAGGATAAATACGTCCTGAATGAACAGTAAACGAGGGATTGCCTCTTTTAATAGAAGAGGGATATAGAAAGCTGAAGACATAAAACAGAGGCTGAAACGGTGGGAAGCGGAGAAAGAAAGAAAGGAAAAAAAAAAAGGACAAGGAAAGAAAGGGAAAGGGAGAAAGAAGAAGACAAGAAGGAAAACAGGTGGGTTTGGATATTCAAATTTCATTCTTCAAATTGCCTAATTTCTTCAAGAGATATAGTATAATTTATGCTTCACTTTTAGAGGTCTCAATTTTTTGTGTAATTTTTAAATTAAGAGAAAGGTGTACCATTGTTAGTTCAAGTTCCTTGATTGGTTACTTTCCATTTACATCAAGGTAAGAAATATCATTTTCGGCAAACCCTAGTATTAATAATTGAGTTCTTGAAGGTAATTGTGATAAATTAAAGATAAGTGAAAGGATTAGAAAGTAAAATTGGCTCCAATTGATTAAAGAGATTTTGGGGAATTTATTCAAGTATTGAAAAATCAAGTTTAAGTATTTCATCATTAATTATTAAGGTTTCATATGGTAGTTGTTAAATTGATTATTTTGTAGAGTATTTCAAGTGGTGACGAAGAGAATAGAAAAACTTACAGACCATCACAGACGGTGGCTTATCTTGAGTGAGTGGAAAAACTTATTTTTTTCAGAAATAAGTATTTATTAAATTTATAGTAGATCATAAAGTTATTTATTTCTTATAGTTGAACATGATTTCAAAATAAAATGAATTTTATAATTAGTTTTTTTAAAAGTTAAATTCAGTTCAGAAAAATAATTTCGTTGACATGTTCTATTAGTATGTTTCAACGTATATAAATTATTTATAAAACCATCGGAAAGTACTCGGTGATTATACCTGCTCTACACTATTGTAAATGTGTTTCCACAATATATGACAATTATGGTGATTTACTCGTTCTGCACTATTTTGAATGTGTTTCCATAGTGTATGATAAGATTATAACTTTCAGGCAGCTCTTCTTACATATGACCAGAATTATAGAATTTCAGAATTTAATAGTTTTGGTGTGATTTTTTAGTATTACACAACTTATTAGATTTCAGACCACGTTATTTAGTTTACAGAGTAATGATTTCAGCTTATAATACTGTGAAAAGATATTCTCACTCATATTTACTGATATCAAATTTCTTATATCCGTTTTACTCTAAAGTTGTTTATTTAGAATAAAGAGTAAAAAATTTTATAATTTCATTATGCTTTAGTCTTAAAAGAATTATCAGATTACATACTTTCTTAAAGTTGTAATAGCATAAGAGTTTTCAGAAAATTTGCATAAATGAATTAAGTATACTTATTTGCGAAATATCAACTCACTGAGTTACAACTCACATATTTTGTCACTCTTTTCCTTATTAAATAATAGCCAAGTTGAGCAACGTTGGAACCTGTCGATCCACTAAGTTGAGCCACGCATTGTCAGTAGTTGTATGACTCATTTTGTCAATTTATATACTTCATAATTCTTTTGAGATACATGCATATTTGGTCATAAATGTCTATATGTAATTTATGTATTCATATCATGGGCTGACTGCATATTTAGTATCTTCAGTGCTATTGGAGACTTTTGTTTGTAAATAATGGTAAAGGTTAGTGTTTTATTTTAAATAGTTTGAGTTTTGAAGGACTAGTGTACCCTGTTTTAAGTTATATGTACATGTTTGAGGTAATTGATTTTTGTTCAGGTAGTTTTAGTTCATAATAATGGGAATTTTTGTAAATTTTTTATAAAAATATGTCACAGTCAAAGCAGGTCATAGTTGTCTTGGTGATGAGTTCGACACTTATTTGGTATCAACCATCAGTGCAGGCCATGTGTCGGGTCAACTAGGAGGTTTCGGACAGGTCGTGTCAGTGTTAGTAGATGCTTAGTAGTTTTACCAATAGACGACGATTGGTGCTTATTTTTACTCCACTTGCTCTTCTTAGTTTTTTAATTAACTTCTTTTAATGTGCAGTATTACAAGGAGCTACCAGTAAATTATACTTCTTTAAACTTGACATTGCGATGACCAAATTCATATTGCAATTCAAGAGGGTGTCACGGTAAACCTTCAGATCTCTAACAATTCAAAATTCATGGATTTTGGACAATGGATAGTCAAGGACCTATATTAGTTTAGGCCTTTACTAATATAATGGAATTAGGATTTGGGATAACCTATAAATATAGGACTTATGTTTAATTAGATTACTTGATAGCACAAAAAAAAAAAAAAAGAAGCTGAAAAATACTATATAATATTCTCGTAAGATCCGACTATTCTCATGGTGATGGAATTTCAAGTGTATTCTTTTTGAGTGAATTACCATTGGACGCTGAATGTCAATGGTATGACAAAATTGTGATAGATAAGATTTATTATTGTCGAAGGTATAATTTTTCAGAAATTCTACAAAAAGGTGATCCTAATTTGGGTATTGAAATTGCTTAATTATGTTGTTCATATTCAAGTAAATACCCTACAATTTGAAGAAGCGCTAAGCCAAACCTCTAGCTAGAGTAAAAGAAAATAAGGTATCCAGTTTGTAAACGACAATGACAACATCACAGCTAAAGAACTATACTTTAAGTGACTTAACCATATTCCTCGTGATCATAAACTAAAAACCCAGTTTATCATATCAAAATGATACATATAAAGATTGGCATGCATTTCGTGAGAGACGTAATACTCAATTTACTAAAAACCAGATACTTCCCAACTTACATGTGGTAAGAACTCAAATATGTTACCTAAAAGCCTATCAATTTATCGTAAGATAGACTCCCTCTTCTGTTTGAAGGGCCTGTGTGTTAAGGAATTGTATAATGAGTCAAGCGATTCCAGCTCCATATGAGACTTCTAGATCTTTTCTAGCTCAATAACTTAGTTTACACACCGTGATTAATGATTGCTTGAACTAATTAAAGTTAATTATGCACTAAAAGTCTAAAACGACAACTCATATCATTTGAGCACAATCTCAGAACTTGATTCATTCTCATCTTCAAAATCAGTTTGAATTCTGGTTGCTCCATGGCCAAGTCCAAACGCTTTAATGTGGTCTTTGAGAGACCTTTTGTGCTTGAAATCAGAGCCACATATGCAGTACCAAATCTTACCACAATTCTTTTCATGTGTTCTCCAATCACCCTTCACTGCAAATGTCTTCCCACATTTTCTGCAGATGAAGGGTTTGGTTCCATGCTTTCTCTTGTAATGTGTTTGGAGGGTTCTGAAATCTTTGAGAGGTCTTGCTCTAGGATGATCAATATTGTACTTGCATTCCTGTGCACAGCAATAACATGGCAGCTTTAGCATTGCACTTCGTTGGGTTCCTCTTAAAGATTCAGTTCCTTTTCTGTATTGGGATCCATGTCCCCACATATGCATCTGAAAACATTTTACCACATACAAGGTTAAGAAAAAGAGACTTAAACGACTTCATGTAATGTATAACCAACTCATCTAAATTTCATCTTCAATAAGGCCCTCACGTGCAAGTCATTCATTTTTTATCACTAGCCCACAATTTATTTACTTAGATTGTGCCTTCCAACTCTTCTTTCAAATCTCAAATTATCAAAATGCAGGCTTGTTCATCTTACATTCAGACAAACTGATAAATGTCTGCACTGAGACATGCAGTTTACACTCAACTATTGCACACACAAACATGAAAAAGGGATAAACCAATTTGCCATAAGGATAATGCCAGAAGCAGTGCCAAAATCTCAGGTGGTGAGAGGTGATTTGATGGAAAAGATGACTATATTTTAAGAAAAATTCTAGGTACGGCCTCACACCATGTGAGGATTATGGACACCCCTATATACATATATTATGTACACCAAGCACATCCCACATTTTAAATTGTCTAATGATAGAATGTTATGTGATATTGTGTAAACTATCATGTCAATTATCATGGACAGAGGAGGGAGGGGTTGAGAAATAAAAGCAGGTGTAGATTAATTAATGCAGTAAAAACACAACCGCCTCATAGCTGTCCAATGTTTGTACTTTTTCTTAAGAAAATTGTGCATCACCTATGGGAAAATTAACAAGTGTGCAGTGGATATTATTTTATATTTTTGCAGTTCGGAAGGGATGAAAAAACATCTGGATTAATATACGGCACATTGTCAGTTCCACCTAAGAGTATGCACAAACTTCAGAAGTTTTGAACAATCTCCCCTCCCCCTTCCCTCTGTTAATGATAAATTTCATTAGTTACACATTGATTAAAGATAATCAACATATAAGAACTAGAACTGCTCCCCTTTAACAAAATTAACCTTTTAACATGAAACGTTAAGTCTTGATACTCCCAACACCTCAATAAGAAAAGAAAAAAAGCCCCAAAAATCGCAAAATAAAAAACAAGTGGAAGTGGACTAATAAGAAAATAAAGAAAGGAGAAAAAATGGCCATGTTCAGAACAACAGAAAAATATGAACTAGGAAATAATCAATGCCTTAGAATTTGCCACTTTGCAGCACTAGAAGTCATAGTTTGGTTAATTGTATCCTGCTTTTCATTTCACCATTCATTCGTGGTGATCATTCTAAGTACAAGTTTACTGTTGGATATCATCAAAAAATAAAAATAAAAAAATCTATGAAGTTCCGGATGCTAGTCCTGGTGATAAACACATCCAAGAATAACAAAAATACCTAGCTATGCCCAAATCAATTATAACTTTTAAGTCAGCTAAAAAAAAAAAAAAATTGCCACTTTTTCTGGTCCAAAGCTAAACTAATGCAAAATCTATAAATGGTGCACTTAAAATTATGGAATCGAGAAGTTATAAAGTTTTCACGAACTCCAATTTCAGAGAAAAGTGAAAATAGTTGGGTTCAGGTTTTAATTGCTAAGAAAATAACTTAGGCAGTGATTTGTTCCAAAACATGTTTTGTGGTTGTACTTGTGAAGGGAACAAAGTTCTCATGTCTTAAGACTTTTAAAACAAGAAAAAAAGAATTTAACAAAGTTCTCATGACTTGAATATGTGCTGCCCCAGTGGAAAATTATGTCGGTAGATGACAAGTACAGTACAATTTAGTTATTGGAATCACAAAAATTTAAAAAAAAAAAGAAAAAAGAAATGAAATGAAAAGGGGGAAGTAAGAAAGCTTGTATTAAAGAAATTTTGAAACTTATTCAAAGCTTCAATTTCTGAATTTATTCATGGGAGATCTCCCATATATTCATGAAAAAATGATCTAATGGTGCTTTTTTATTCCATGTCCTTAAACAGATGACTAAAACACTAGATGAGAAAATTAAAATTAGGATCTTAGCCCAGAATAGTGCTAAAATGCTCAGTAAATTACCTGCAGGTTATTGAATCTGTTAAAAGTCTTGGAACAAAGGTGACATGAAAACTGTGTTGGTCCCATAAGAATTTGAGTAAGTGTTGGAATCCAATATTGACCCTTGTTCATGCTGTTCATGGGCAACCCTGAGAATATATTTACCCCAGATGAAGAAATCTTGGTGGCCAAATCAGAATTAGGGCTAGGGAGCCCTATATTTAAGTCTATAGTGAGACTTTCATCAGAGCCAGTGCTAAGGGATCTGCCCTCATTTCCTATGGCACTGCATGAGGGGCTGAGGTTATTAAGAAGAGGAAGAGCTTCTTGTGTATGAGGTGAAATGGGAATTTGCTGAGAAACTGTATGGTTTATGGATTGGCTTAAATTTTTAGTATGATGTGAATAAGAAGTGTTTGATGAAGAAGAATAGGGTGAGTGGAGAGGAATGAAGTTGAACCATCTTGTTGAGAAATTGTAGTAGGGTTCTGTCATGGTTACTGGGGTTCAGAAAAAAGGGAAATTATTCTTGTGTTGATGGTTTCAATTGTTAATGGTACTTCAGATTAGTTGATGCAGTTTTGTAACTTTCTGAACTATATACACATATACATACAGAAATAGGAGTGTGGGTGGGTGGGGAGAGGAGAAGGAATGAAGATGGTAAGTAGAAGAGATAATTTCTGAAAGTGACAGAACAAAGTCTTTTATTTGAGCAATGAAAATAAAAAACAATTACCTCAGTTTGGTTTCATTTTATCTTCCTAAACTTTTACTTTTTAAAATCAAAATATAATTTTAACTGCATTTTTTGTGAAAATCAAAATAATTCAAATTTTTGCACAGAAAAGAGAAGATATTTTTCATCTCTAAAAGTCTTACCAAATGTTTCCTAGATTTTGCAGCATGCTGTGGAGGTTGGGTTTACGGTTTCTTTTAGGCATCTTCATTTAACTAACTGCGATTTGGGAATGGAATAATCAAGAATTTAATTGACAATCTAGTCAAAGACTCAAAATTTCTTCCAATTAAACCCCTATTTGGTGAAGCTAGATCATTAAATTAAAGGGTAATACTATTTAAGCCCACGAACTTTATACCCTCAATATAGATGACGTTAATGTGATATTAAATGATATGTGAAATTAATTTAATTCTACATTCATTTAGCGACACTTAAATTAGGGTTGTAACTCCATTAGGGATACATAACATTACTCTAAATTAAAATCTAAGTAAAGTCAATAATTAATTTTAATAATATATTTAGTAGGATCTACAACTTTTCAACTATACATGCTATTAACTTTTATAAAAATCTACTAAATATATTATTTTTATCTAAATCAAAACAAAAAAGGGGCTAAGAAAACTGTTTCCAAGACCAATAAATAACAAAAATCTTTCATTCGAAATTCGGGAACTTTTACAAAAGAATAATGGTAAAGTAAAACCTCTATAAAATATAATGTTGAATCGAGAAGCTTATTACTTTAAGAGGTTATTAATTTATCAATAGATTGCTGAAGTGGTCAATGATACAAAAATGTGATGAAGGCGGAGCACCTCTTATTAGATTTTCTATTGTTAGTAGTTGTTACAATATAATGTCTTGATAATATTCATCATGTATTACTGAAAGAGACATAAAACTTTCTAGATGTGAAATGCTTCACGTAAGTTCAAAGTTCATTTATTTAAGTTGTCGATGATTTTATTTATATATAAATAACGTTATTAAATTTACTAAGTGACTTCACATGTATGCCGAGTTTATTGTATTATTACAAATTTAGTAAGTACGAATTTTAGTGAAACTAACGAATGATTGGTAATAATAATGTTATGCCTCGCCTCGAAGGCTCGGAGTAAAAGTGCCATGTGGATAGAAAGTCAAAGAAAGATTCACAAGGCCAAAGCATGAAGAAATCAAACAAGGCCGAAGTCCTCTCATCAAAGGCCGAGGTCCGTATTGAGCCACTACCTCAAAAACGAGGTACTACAACTTAAGCTAAGGCTCTCAAAATCATCTGAAGCTTATGGAGCTGATGCTGTCTCTTGTGATAGATTCGAAGATCTCTTAGAAGTGATTGATGTAACACTTGTAATAAAGTTTGTCAGTATGTTAGCATATTGTATAAAATGGCTGACTCTTTGTCAATGTATTAATTGTATGAATAGATAGTGATGTGAAGTCCCAATTTGGGAGATGAGGCCCACGTAGTTCTGATCTAACTATCACCACGACAGCCAAGACAGTATATATAGGTTCTCTTTGTAAGTAATAAGGAGGGGGAATTTTGGCAATCATGCACTCGAAATATACACTTGAACTCTCAACAGATTCATACGAACACTTGGTGGGATATTTATTCATCTTCTTTACAAGTTTATTGAACACAAATTTCAATATACAAAATAGTGACTTCAATATACATTTACCAATCCTTCTACATATTCCCATTTGTTATAACATAGATTATTCCGATTTTCCGTTCGGTGATCATTGTTAGCGCGATCGCTTTTGTTTTATATTGTCGGAACTTGAACATTTTTGTCTCTCGCCCCAAAATGGCTCCCGCATTCATTTCTTCCTATCTACCGCCGTTATTCTGATAGGAACACATCAGAATCGTACTTGACTTGAAAAGAGTGGGTCCAGCATTTATTGAGTTCATTTTTTGGCGGGTCAACAAATAATATTGTGAAACTAAATTGGCTATGAGATCCATTGAGCTGCTAATAAGTTATTTTTCAAAATGAAAATGTCCCAATTAACAACTAATTAATTCTACTTTAATAATAAAGAAATATGAAAGTTTTAAATTATCGAATTTTTAGATCAAACGTGAGGAATTATACAATTAAGCCTCTGTTTGAAACCCATTTTGAGAAGAATAGAAATTTTGGAATAGTGATTGATGTGAGAATGTGTGGTGCAAAAGTGATGAAAAGTTTTTGATTTGTGTGTAATATTATTTTATTTGGAGAATGTGTGGTTGAAATAAAGAATGAGAATGAACAATTAATGGGTGTCAAACGGGGGCTAAAAGTAACAATTCATTTTTTAATTATTTCTATATGGTTAGATCAAACAAGTCAATTTATTCTAAATTTGAATACTAATAGTAATGTAAAATGCATATTTTCTCTCCTTATTTTATGTGCTCGTTATTTTGTGTGAAAATGTACTTATTAACTCATATTTTGATTTAGGTGGCAATTTAATGGAGATGACGTAATTTGGAAGAAATATATGAAAATGAACCAAATTGAAAGAAAATGAAAGTACAAAGACTAACATGCAAATAAACAAAAGTTGTATCGAACCTCACGATGAAGATTGGAGAGTGTTAAGAGTCAATTGGATAAAAGAAAATATCAAAGTGATGAAATATTGTCAAAGTATGATCACACATTAATTTCAAATAGAAAAGTTATGCATCGATTTTCAAGCTCATGTTGAGACCCATGTTTGACATGAAAACGATCCAATTAGAAAATAATATCTAAAGTAAAGTTGTAGTCCATTGAATTAGATTTTCAACACATCTTGAATCACTACAATCAGACATCGGCAGTAGAAAATATGACCAAACTACTAAAAGCTGTTTGACAGAGAAAATTGCTAACACTATGTGGACCGCATAGACCATTACCGAAAGTTTGAGGGCTGAAATATGAATTATGGATTTTCGACGGTGGATGTGGACTTAGACTAAGGGTATTCTTTTTATTGTTTTCATTAATTTAATTTTCATTATTATTAATTGTATTACTTACAATTGTTTGCATAGAACCCCTTCCCCAAAATCATTGTACGAAGTATAAAATGTTAAATTACATACTTTTCATGAGATCGATCCTTACTTTCACTACTATATTAGTTTTAGAAGTTAATATATTATTTTTGGGTGCCTACGACAGCACACACTAAATACCACAATCAATAACTAAAGCAGTAAAGAACACCAAAGATGATCACGGAGAAACCCCAACTCGTAAAAATTCGGGCATTTTACCGGTCAGCAATCCACTCTAAATCGAAACAAACTTACAGTACGGTCCAGACCCGTCTACCACGTAGAACTTCTGACTCCAATTTCTGCAGTCTCCATTGATCCTACTGGAAGTGCGCTCCTTCAAAACAATGCTCAACTCCTAGTTTATATCTTAGGCCCCTTAGATTGCATGCTCCTGATACCTGATCTTGACTCTGGGACCTCACTTTTGTCTTCCTAAATTTATGCTTCTATAATAGCTCTCGATCCCTAGTATCTATTTATCTCCGATGGATTAGGTGGTTTGGTATTTGATCAAAAGATCATGTATGTTTTGATCTGTGGTTCAATATGAAATAATATGGCTTACTCAACAAAATATGTTTTAGAAGAATTTATGGATCAAGTAATATGTAGTAGTTGAATCTTGAAATCAATGAATGTTTTGGATCATCCATGAATTGATCTCTATGGAACAAATCTGATTGAACATGCTTTCGGATGTCTCATAGGGCATAAACTTATAATGGGTAGTGTTTGGAATAAAAAAGTAACTCAAAATCAGCTTGAAAATTGAATGTTACTGCTCTTCAGATAACCACGTCGCTCAAGTGCTAGTATTTTCATCATAACGTTCTCTATCGATGTCCAATTGAAATGATTCGAAATGCGTTGAAAAACTAACTCTTAGGGCTACAAATATTTTAGAAATAACCTTGTCCAAATTACAATGTTTTTCTATGTGAAAAATGCATTGCAACTTGTGAGTGAGAATTTGGAACATTATTTGCGCTGATTATAATTTGGACTTCAAAATATCCCACATTTGGCATTCCGTGACAAAATCATTTATTTCAAAATCAAAAAGTCTAAAACTACCAAAAAATAATCTTTCCAAAAAAATTCTTCAATACTTGGTCAACCTGCTTCCTAAAACACATGTAAATCACAATACCCGTGAAAAGTAAGAGAAAATTAACAAAACTAAAAATTATATAACTAAGTTAAATAAAACACATAATAAAACACGCGTAACACCGAAATATGAAATATCACATGAATTATAAATTTAGAAATGAACTGTTTAATTTTATATCAATATAGACAAAACACAACACTATATATCAATAATAAAATTTCAACAAATATTTCAATCTATCAATAAAAAAATTTAAAATTATCCATCTAACTCATATAATCAACTCTCTGAATATCTTTCCTTTTTATCACGATTAATAAATGAAAGACAAATAATAATCATGTCAAACATAAAGAGGAATAAGAAAAATATATGCACATATATAATGATGCAGAAATTATGCAAAAATATGGGATAGGAGAACAAAAGATTTCCAATTTTGAGACCAATTATTTATTTATTTTTCATAGATTTTCAACTTTATCATTGTAAACAGTTATTTGTTTGCTTATACATGTATAGTTCATAAACAAGAATTTTTTTGCCAAATAGCTTATTTTAAACCTAGTGAAGTAAGTTGTATAAGTCATTCATGTGTGAAAAGTGTCATTAAAATTAGGAATAATTGCAGCAACAATATCAAACATTTCATTTAGTAGTAGACTTTACCTAAACCGTCAGTTTGTGTCACCTACAATACCAAACCTTTCATTTTTGCCACCAACGGTACCAAGCCTTCAAAATGTTCGGAATTGAAATCCAAATGAATGGTTTCTGTTAGTTTGACCGTTAGTTAACTAAATAATTGATTTTGACAATAATGTTGACTGATTTTAAAAGGTTAAAATGTTAATTTTACGTTTTTAAATAATAAAATAACCAAAATCAAATAATTAAAATTAAAAACTCATTCCACCCTTTTCGTCTCCACCCACCCCATCCTCACCCTCACCCTCACCCTCACCCTCACCTCTACCCCACCCCAAATTTGCAAACCTGGGAAATTAACCTCTTCAAATCTGGATTAGAGATTTTGACTTAACTACCGATCAAAAATGGAGCTCCTCGATAAAAATATGGATTTCTTGCTGAAATGGGTCACCGAAGATATTATCTTGATCAAAGAGAAGAAGAAGAGATGAGAGATTGAAAAGGGTTTATGAATTTTATGTCTAAACAAGTTTTTTGTAAGGTCTATTTCTTGCTGCTAATTTGCGGGGGCGCTTGAGACAGTTGTTGCAGCATGTGTGTGATTGGATTGCAATCGTCGGCACAGTGGAGGTGGGTGGATTTTAGTTCGTTTGGTTGGGGTTGGGGGTAAGTGTGGGGATGGGAATAAGATGAATTGTTTCGAAAGAAGATGAAATGTAAAATTACCATTTTAACCTTTTAAAATCAGTCAACATTATTGTCAAAGTCAATTATTTGGTCAACTAATGGCTAAACTAACAGAAAACATCCATTTGAACTTCAACTACAGATATTTTGAAAGATTTGGTACCGTTATTGGCATAAATGAAAAGTATGGTACTGTAGATGACACAAATAAAAGGTTTGGGTAAAGTCTGCTATTAAATAAAAAATTTAGTATCACTGCTGCATATATATATATATATATATATATATATATATATATATATATATATTTGTAATTTTCAAATTTTATGTGCATACTCTTCTTCATTAAATTTTCTACATGACTCATGTAATAAGTTTTAAGTCGATCAGGTAACTTATAGGGCATCAGGTATTAAGATACCGTACAAAGTTAATCACTCTAGTAGTCATATACGTTACGAAAAAAGTATAATATTATCTCACAACATTTTATGTAACTCCATATTTTAAGTATAATATTATCTCACAACATTTTAAGGGGAATATATAATAGTTTAGATCAACTAGTTTAAATGTCATTCCATATTTAAAGTCAATTCACCACACAGAAGATCGTCAACCCAAACCTCAAACACACAGTCAAAATCATTCACAAGGGGAAGTGCATAAGATACATAAAATAACATATATCAAATTCTCCAAACAAGTTCTAAACAAATTAATGAAAATTTAATTTACTAATTATGAACATAACTAGGACTTGATAGCAAAATAGCATGTTCGAAAAAGAAAATCTTTTTCCTTTTTTTTTTTTTCATTTTCATCATTTTTTTAATAATAAAGAATAAAGTAAAAGGAAACTTCTAAGATGTAATGAATGGATGTGCATGGATAAATATATAGATATCATGAATAATATTGATGCATGAACATAAGTATATACTCAGAGTGTGTTTGGTGGAGATTAAAATCAGATTAAAATTGAAAAATTAGCCGTTATTGTTGACTTTTATTATATGAGTAGGACTTAATAACGACTATATTTTTAATTTTAATTAGATTTTAATATTTACCGAACACACCCTCAATAAAGTATATAAGTGCTCTTTTCATGAACATCACTTTGACTTCCAACATTATTCCTTCTTACCCAAAACTTTTCAGACGAAAATGTAATCTTAATCAACTGAATCATCAAATCAGTCAAGTGACTCACTTGGTTAGTCAAGAAACTTACACGAGTAGTTAGATCTTGACCGTTATTCATAATCAAGGACTTACGACAATTAGGTCTAATTTGACTTCAAGCACCACAATTATGACATATGGGAATAAATTTAGGAACGATTCTAGATTTCAAATTTGGACCTTAGGTGAAGGAACTTATGTTGCACAGATGATTTTAGTCCTCAAACACCTACATTCTAGGTCATGTTCCTATTCAAGAGCTAGCGACACTTAGGTCTTATGTGTCCTATCTTATCACAATGGATACATGTGGGGATGAACATAAAAAAGCAACTCTAGGTTTTAAGTCTTGAACCTTAGACTTCTAAAGAAGAAGCAATATGAGAATTTGTTTCATTAAAACCTACACTTCTTTTATTTCCATCTATTTTATTCATGTCTATCGTATTATCAATCTTTTTAGATTCGTTGGAGAATGATTAAGTTGATTTTTCAATATCATTTATAAGAGTTTTAACCTTAATTTCTAAGGAATCTTTCTCATCCCTTAATTCATTCAATCATTTGATGGACTGAAATTTAATTACAATGCTCTCTTTTTCTAAATCATGCTTATTCAATTTTTAAAAGGTAAAGCAATTCACATCTTTCAATTTAAAACACTCATCAAACAATTGGTCATAAGCCTCTCAAATTTCCATATCACACTCAGATCCTGAATCAGAAGCTGATCGATTTAACAAATTGCTAATTATAATTTGGACTTAATAAAATAAACATATATTTTATTCCCGCCTCTGTGCGTTGGAAGACATCCTAGTACATGTCGAGAACTTAAAATCTTGTTTTACACAAATAATCTTGGAAGTTAAGTTTGAATGAGAGGGCCCTCCCTCGTGCAACTTGGTTGACCCTTTTTTATTTTTACGTATTTCTATAATATTGTCTAATTAGCTCCAATTGGTGTAATTAAGAAGAAAAATCCAAAATTTATGGCCGATTTGACATAGTTTACACCAAAATTACTCTCCCTTTGACTGGATTAATGATTTTGATGTTTTCCATGAGTGCATTTCCAAGAGTGCACGAGTGCATTTATGTATTGTATTCAAAAGTTTTGATATATTCAAGACATCCTTGCTTCCCAATCATAAAAATATAATGTTACTGTTGTGTGCCATCTAAATTGTGGTTACAACTTCGATGAGACTATATAACATTACTCATTTTGAAATCCTACAAGTACCAAATCTATTACTCTCTATTAATTTGGTCTAATTTCTTTGTAAATTACCCAAGTCGTAGTAGTAATCTCATACAAGTTTGGAACTAAGTCAATTTGGGCATATTTCTCTTATTTATTTTCAATCATATATCCTTCAATAAATTAATATTATACGTAAATCCAAAAATTTTCCTTCTTTTTTAACCATACATTCAGGGACAGACACAGAAGGTCATGGGGTTACATGACCTCCCAACTTTAGGCATTTTTTTTTTCTTTTGATAAAACTCTGTTTGGTATGAACTAAAATCTAAATTTTAATATAAATCAAAGTTAACAATTTATTTTAATAACATACTTCATAAAATCCGCAACTTTTCAAATTTTATCAAAATATACTAAAAATCTTATTTATTTCCCCACCAAAAAAGGGCAAAATCACAATGAATTTAAATTGTTTTCTCTTCGCTCTTACTCACTCTCGACTATCTTATGCTTTTTTACCAAAATCTTAACACTTCAAATTTTTAAAACTTGTCTATTATTTCTCTACAAATTATTACATCTACTATAAATCTTCATTTCTCAATCAAAATTTCAACTAATTAGAACCTAAATTTACATTTTCTCATATCTAATTATTTATATAGAATGTGTTTGAAATGACTATGTCGAAATTGACATATATTTAACGAATTGTGTTTGTTTGATTTATTATTAGTATTGAATATTAATTGTATGTTTTTCTTTTCGATTACTTGAATTTTTTGTTCGTACGTATCAAATACATTATAAATTCTTTAAACGTAAATATGCATTTTCTTGTGATGAGCAAAAAAAATTAATGAATGAATTTTTTTAAACATAAATCTTCATTTTCTCGTGTCAAATATGAATCATTTAAAATTCAAGAACAAAGTAGTCGATCTATAGAGTGTTTGATTGTACCCATAACTTAAAATATGTGTGTCCACCACTGCACACATTATCCAAAATATTACTATTTCAAAATACATTTTTTCCCAAAAACTCTTTAAAATGGAGCCCAAACAAGGGCTGAATTTCAAAACTGCACCACTTTAATTAATAAGAGGTTACTGCAGATAAGTTCACAGCCTATTTGAATAGATAGTAAATTGGTCATTAGCTTTCAATTTGTTAATTTAACTCCATGCAGTAAATAAACGGGGAGGATTGAAAATTTGATTCTCTCTCTAAAACTTATTATATTCTTATTTATTTTTAAAAATTTTAGTAAATAGCTATTAATGAACCTAATATAAATCAAGGGCGGTAGATATGTCTATCTTTGTAGGCCGTGGAATATTCTACGACTAAATAGTTACCCTACAAGAGAATCGTAAGTACTACTTTGTTAAACAATTCAAAGAAAAGAAAGAAAAAAGAGAGGTTGTGGTTTCATTAATTCTGCATAATGAAAATTGAATACAAAAAGATGATTTAACCTAAATATATATAGATTAAAATAAAGAAAATTAAAAAGACTATTCTACCCTTAATAAACAATAAAATAAAATAATATTATATTTCTTAACATCTCCCCTCAAACTCACGATGCGACAGCTACAAATATCGAGAGTTTGCCAAGTAGAAAACGAAAGCGGGAAATAGAATGCAACTTGGTTGCAAGCTGCAAAGAATAAAGAACAAATGGCAAAGTAATTCTATTATGCTTGAGATGATGACGAGTAAGGTGACAATCGATCTCAATGTACTTAGTTCGTTCATGAAAAATCGAGTTGTGCAATCTAAATAGAACTCTGGTTGTCGCAATACATAAGAGTAGGATGAGAAAGAAAAACTCTCATATCTGCAAGTAATCAACGTAGCCAAACAATCTCTTTGATAGAGATGTCATAGCACGAGATTCTGCTTCGGTTGAAGATTGAGAAACAATAGATTGTTTCTTGCTCTTCCAAAAAATAAGAGAATCACCAAAAAAAATACAGAAACCAGTAACAGACTTGCGATCTGTGGGATCACTATCATGATCAGCATCAGAGTATGCACACAACTTCAAGGAAGAGGTGGATGGAAGTAAAAGACTCTGAAAGACTGTACCCCGAAGATACCGCAAAATACAAAGAACAGCTGCCCAATGAACTGTAGTAGGAGAAGCAACAAACTGACTAACAATATGAACAGCATATGCAATATATGGACGAGTAATAGTGAGATATACCAAACTCCCAACAATAGTACTATATAAAGTAGGATCCGACAAAGGTAAACCATCAGAAGAATAATACTTTGTGTTAACCTCAATGTGAGTATCAACAGTCTTATTATCAGTAAGTCTAGCCCACTCAAGAATATCTGCAACATATTTCGACTGAGAAAGAAGATAACCTCTGGGTGAGCAGGCTTCCTCAATACCCAAGAAATATCGTACAGAACCCAAATCTTTCATTTCAAACTGTCGAGCTAACTCAATCTTCAAAACTGAAATACCATCAATATCATTACCAGTAATAATCATGTCATCAACATATAAAGATAGAATGATACGACCTGCATCAGTGTACTTAACAAAAAGAGCAAAATCATGACTACTAGAAGTAAATCCAAGGGAAGAGATCACAACAGAAAATTTCTCAAACCAAGCACGAGGTGCTTGTTTGAGACCATATAACGCTTTCTTTAGCTTGCAAACATGCTCAGAATCATGTGAAACACCAGGAGGGGGCGCCATATAAACTTCTTCTTGAATATCTTCATTCAAGAAGACATTTTTAACATCAAGTTGAGAGATATGCCACTGACGAACGAAAGCTACTGCAATAAGAGTACGTGCAAAGTTTCCTCATAATCCATACCATACTGTTGAGAATACCCTTTTGCAATCAACCTAGCTTTGTATCGCTCAATTGATCCATCAGAATTAGTCTTGATCTTATACATCTAACGACAACCCACAACACTCTTATCAGGAAACAAAGGAACCAAATCCCAAGTACAAGTCTTATGTAAAGCAGAAAGTTCCTCATCTGTAGCTTGTTGCCAAAGAGGATCAAGAATTGCCTCTTTATAGGAAGAAGGCTCAGAGACAATGAATAGAAGCTAAAAATGAAGTAAAAGATGAAGAATAACAAGAATAAGTAAAATCTGGTAACTTTGTAGACTTACGAATGCTTGTGGATTGACTTAGAGGTGGATCCACAATCTCAGACGGAGTTTGAGGGACCGTAGGAGAAGAGAGACCTTCAGATGTACGGGAGAGTAAAGTGTCAGTACCTACAGAATGATCAGTACGAGTTGGTTGTAAAGATAACGGTTGAGGAAGATGGTTCGCGAAGAAGAGGTGGGGCATTGCAAATCATCGTGTTTTTCTTTCTTCTATCGTATCCAATTTTTTTCTATTTATAGGATCCATTGAAAGAAGGGATTCGGGAAGGAAATGGGAGGAGTGAGTACAAATAGTGAGTGTCACGCCAAAGCTAAAAGCGACAACAATTTTTTGGAGAATTTCCATCCATTTGTTGTATCGTTCGCTACCTCAGGTCATAATTACGCAATTGGCTCAGTTTGAGTTCACTAGGAACCTGAGATGACAAACTATTAGAATCGTCAGAAAAGTGATCTATATGAATAAGATCAGATCTAGTCAAATTATGAGTAGTGGATGGAATAGAAAAGAAAGGTATATGCTCGAGAAAAATAACATGACGATACACATAAAGTTTCTGAGTTGTTGGATCAAAACAACGATATCCCCTTTTACCTTCACCATAACCAAGAAAGACACAAATAGCAGATCGGGATGACAACTTGCTACGTTCTACATGAGGACGAAGAACGAAACAAGTACAACTGAAAACTCTAAAGAAAGAATAATCAGGGGTATACCCATACAACTTTTCAAAAGGAGAAAAATCTGAAATATGAGAAGATGGAATTGTATTAATCAAACTTACAGCAGTAAGAACAGTTTCACCTCAAAACACACTAGGAACAGAAGCAGACAACAAGAGAACGAGCAATTTCAACAATGTGTCTATGTTTTCTTTCATCAACACCATTTTGCTCAGGAGTATCTGTACACAAAGTTTGGTGAATAGTTTCATTTAAGGCAAGCAGCTCACAAAATTTATTAGAAGTGTATTCCCCACCCAAATCACACCTTAAACATTTGATAACAGCAGAATGTTGAGTTTTGACAAGAGCACGAAATGCTGAGTATATCTCGAAGAATTCAGAACGATGTTTCATTAAATAAACCTAACAATAACGATTATGATCATCGAGAAAAGAAACATAATATCGAGACCCTCCTTTTGTGGCAATAGGAGAAGGCCCCTATACATCAGAATGAATTAAATTAAATGGATAAGAAACAGAAACACTTCGATTAAAAGGTAAAGCTGAAAATTTTGCCAGTTTACATCCACTACAATTAGAAATATCATAGGGTTGCAAATTTCCTAAAGCCCCTGTAGAAGCTAAAAATCTCAAACGAGAAGACGAAACAAGACCTAAGCGAGAATGTCATAAATAAAAACTAGAAGAAAAAGGACTCAAACGAAAAGAAGACAAATCAACACTAGTAGTAGCAGCAGCAACGACACTTTTAACTCATCCAAATATATACTACACCCTTCCTACGGCATGTCCCAATCAGCTTCTGAGATTGCAGGTCCTACACATAAAAAGAAGAAGAGGAAAACGTGACTAAATTACCAGAATCACATAAGTGACCAACAGAAGCAAGATTTAATGTGAGTTTCGATATATGATAAACATTAGGGAGAGATAAGTGATGTGTGACAACAGACCAACACCTGCTAAAGACATAGGAGTGCCATCATCAGTCATAACAGGGATAGAAGACAAAGGAGACATAGAAGCAAAAGATGAAGAATCTGGAGACATATGATGTGAAGCACCAGAATCCAAGACCCATACAGAATGTGACATACCTGAAGAACCATGAGGCAACTGACCTACGGAAGGAGAAGAAGTAAACATACCTTGTGGCTGTAAGGAGAGAAACTTCTAAAATTGCTCAGATAGAGTACTAGGATCGATGAAGGGACCTGATGAAGCTACTGCTGCAGTATTATACTGTGGTGGTTTATAGCGCTGAGGTGGTATATGAACATTTAATTGTGACTGGTTGCCAGGCTTTCAAGCTTGAAATTGTTGCTGCAATTGATTCTGATATCTCAACTTAGAACACCGAGCTTTCCAATGACCTTTATGCTTACAGAAATTGCACTCGTCGGGGGCAACCCTTCCGTAAAACTTATTTTAATTATTAGAGAGTGACTTAGAAGGCACTGCTAACACAGAAGGATTAGATGTAGAAATGATTCCCTTTTCTGAATAAGACTTGAGACGTATTTCTTCAGCTAATAACTCACTAACAACTGAGTCAACAGAAGGAAGTGGAGAACGATGCAAAATTGAACCTCTAAGTCTCTCAAAATAACTGTGAAGTGCAGTTAAAAACTGTACCAACCGTTGATGTTCTCTACGAGCAATATATGCATCACATGTCTTTAATTCGTCCGATTCTGTAAGAGTCAATTGATCCCAAAGATCTGTCATAGCAGAGTAAAACTTCTGAATACTCATATTCTTCTGCTAAAGAGCTCGTATGTCATTCTCCAATTGAAAATGCTTTGCAAAATTTGACTGAGTGAATAACATTTGCAGATGATTCCAAACCTCCTTTGTTGTCTCATACTTCGCCAACTCTCTGCCTATGGAATGCTCAATAGAATTGTTAATCCAAGTAATGATTTTCGAATTATTTGCTTCTCAGGCATCTACCAAAGCAGCATAAACCTCATCGGAATTCTTAGGTTTCACAAAAGTTCCACTAACGTATCCCTACATCTTTTTACCCTTAAGAAATTTTCTCATCACATAACTCCAATATGAATAATTCTTTCCATCCAACCTCACATTCACATACTGAAGCGAACCGTCTCTTTCAGTAGCCATAATCAAAAAATAAGGAAAAACGGATCGCAAAAGAAAAGAAAACGAAATACAAGATTGCAAAAATTGAAAGAAAACCCTCTCGAAATCACCAAAAAAATTGGATCCGACTGTAGTCTCGAGAATTAAACCTTGTCCCATGAAATTGGATCCGCGAAAGCTGTGTTTGAGATTAAATCTTATCCCATGAAATCTTGCTCTGATACCATGTTAAACAATTCAAAGAAAAGAAAGAAAAAAGAAAGGTTAGTGTTTCATTAATTCTGCATAATGAAAATTGAATACAAAAAGATGATTTAACCTAAATATATATAGGCTAAAATAAATGAAACTAAAAAGACTATTCTACCCTTAATAAACAATAAAATAAAATAATACTATATTTCTTAACATACTTGTGACGGATTGGCCACAATTCTCACAAATATTGAAGTCGCAAAAACCAACATGACAGCAAGAAACAATGCAAAAAGTTTTGCCGCAATTAACGTAATGGTTTTTCAACCATCACGAACTAACTTGAACTCACAACAATACAAGTCGTGTTGAGTCGTCACCACAATACATTTATCTCTAAATGGACTTAGAACAAGTAAAATTTAACCATTTTGGCACGAGAAGGGTAGTTGAAGAAAGAATATAAGTTTTTGCTATGACTTATCAGATTTCCATATTCAAAATGATTAGAACTCACTGTTCACATACCAATCTGATGTCATCTACACTTTATTCGTATTTGCTGCATGAAAGCGATGCTTCTATCTTTTCACTCTCTCTCCCTCGTGCACACACTTTGCAAGATCTGTCAGTTCAATTTGGGTTACCCTCCATTTACAAAGAGGAAACATCACAGTGTAGTAGTTATGACTATATGATTTAAATTAATATTTGATTTTAAAGTAATTTTCAAAGGAAGCTTAATCATTTTTTTGTATTCTCAATTTTGTGAACATCGAGCATGTCACGTGGGAGGGTTGAATTTTCTTATTTATGGAGCATGTTAGTGTTACAAAACTTGTCTACTCGTCGCGTTAGAAGACCAACACCTTTTCATGTTCTATTCTCGGCTACTTTTTCAAGAAATTGGCGAGTTATTGCTATTGGTTTACATGGTCACAGTCAGACAGGATTCGACTTTGATGTTCGAGAGGTTTTAGTGATATTGAATTTTGTTAATGGTGAATTGTACTTTAGACGATTGGTGGGAGTCTCTTCATAGTCATTCAAATTAATTGAATCTATGCATCAAGTAAATTTCACGACAATTTAAAAGTGGATCATTTCAACCACAAATTGAACTTTAGTTTTATAAACACATTTGTTTTGTGGTATCTAATCTAAGTATGGAATCACAAATCAAAATTCACTCATCATCCTAAAGTGACTCAAGCTTGGTGCAAATAAACAATATCCAATCCTTCTGTTCAATTATATAAACCTCTTTTCTGCATAGCTGAGTGCAAAATACATAATCCTCCACTTTCCAGAAAAATAATACTCATCCTATTTAAGAGGGACAAGACCCACCAAGTCTCGTGCACAAAAAATGACAGGTGAGATGGTCCTGACCACCTCAATTTCGACACTTTTTCCCGTTCAAGACATGCCATGATGGGTTTTTTTTTTATCAGAAAGTCATACACGTACTAACATGTTAGATGCACAGTAATGAATATAAACGATAAAAAAGATTTTTATTTTTTATTTCTTCAAACTTGGCGTAACATGTGGTCTCAATTGAACAAACCATCAATTTCGAGAACCATGGATGGACAAAAAGTACTAGTAACATCACTTGAGAAAGCATATTCTAATATGTACTCTCAAGAGTGTCCTAAATGAGTAAATTCTAATTGAATTTGTTCATGAATTCAATTAAAAGTAAAGAGATTTTCAAACAGAAAAGGGACTGGCACCATGTAGGAAGCATGTGATGAGTCTGTTAAGTAAAATGGAATTGTATAGATTCCAAATGATAGACCAGTTTGTGGACAAAACTCAAAAGGGTCAGCAACTGTAGTCTCGAGACTATATTTGTCCTAATGGATTATCAATAAAGTGTGTGAATGTGCGTGGGAGAAAATAGACCTGTCGAGTGAAGATGAAAGTGACAGTTTAGAAGCCAATTTGATCGGATTTGGTAACAAATAAGCCTTGATAATTGAAGAGTATGGAACTTATGTTCGAGTAGTAATATTTCATTGAAGCCCTACAAGCATTTTTAGTTTTTGTCAATTGTAAATAGTCACAATGATCGGCTTCGGATAGTCCTGAGCTCGGTAGAGCTTGAGAAGTAGTTACAAGGGATTAACACGAAATTCTATCTGAAATTCGATACATTTGCGAAGATTTTATTTTTAAGAAAAATTATCAAAATTCTCATGTACCCAAAGGGGATGGGACACCAGTGCCAACACGGTTTTCTAGCGCTATCGAAGTTATTTTTGTCTTGTGAGACTGGCAATGTCTATATAATCTTGTTATATTTTAGCTTAGTAAATTTTATAACCATTTGTAATATTGATAATTTTCTCCGTTGAATTGTTTTAGGAGTTAATTTTTGTAAAATTAATTTAATTATTTAACTTTCAATCTACATACCCATATTGCTAACCTGAGGTCCAAATGTTTCGTCTTGAGCATCTTCGAATAAGTTTATAGTCCACAAAAGTGAATTTTTAAAGAGAAAATTGGACGAAGTATCCCCTTTGAATACAAATTTGAAACTACGGCCATTTTCAATGTGATTTGATGAAATAACCATTTTACGAAAAAGATGACAAATGCTTTATCAATTTCATGAATTTCCGTAGTCCAAAAATACTCTTTACTGAAATCCGTCTTTTTTCTGTATCGGAGGTAAAAAAAAAACACTTAATATATAAAAGTTTCTCCATCGAAGGGAAATTGTATGTCGAAATATTGATATTGATTAGTTCGACTGACTTCTCCCCTCATACTATATGTTACGTGAAGAAAGAGCTTCGTCTCCACATGTAAGTTGTTTATTCTTCTTGGTTTTTTTTTTTTTTTCTTTTTCTTAAAATCAAGTGGGTTTTGTACGATCATGGGCAAATACACTGGACGCACGACGGCACGTTGTGTCTTGGATTAAATATATTAGGTTTTTTATGTGATTGACAAATCTGTGAACAAAAGGGACTAAATTTAATGTGTTGTAAAAGTCAAAAAGTTGCAATTATTATAAATTGAGTTGTATTAGGTCTAGGGTTCGAGAATGGAAAAGAAAAAAAAAACGACGTCGAAATTTCGTTAGCTTGTCGCCATGACTTGGCTCGAATGGCAGAAACAGAAAAATTGTCGCTAGCATATCGTCATAACTTCGCTCGAGCAACACACCGTCGCTCGTTTGTCGCCCAACTTTCGCTTGAGCGACAAGGTTATCAAGAGAATTTTAATTCCTTAACCTACAGTATAAACACCAACACGCCTCTAAACGATTTTTTAAGGTTGAATATTGAGAGAACACATACTATTTCTTATCTACTTCATCAAATTCATCCAAAGCTTTCAACTTTCGTTGTTCGATTGTTCTTGGCAGTGAAAACATCAAACTCTCTTAATCCAAACATCAAACTACTGCTTCCTACACATCTGCCAGAGTGTTGAAGATTAATGGAAGGTGACTGAAGTTCTAGTTGTTAGAGACGAGTTCTTAAAGCCAGGAATTGTTGCAGGAGCACACAATCCAGGATTTCTTTGAAAACTGTATCTGGGAGTTGGTGCAGGATCACGTAGTTCAGGAGAGCTATGAGAATTGCAGTCAGGAGGTCAAAACATACTAGTAGTATTCGAGTCTGGCAGAGTATTATAAGTTATAATTCGTTTATAGTGAGTTGTTGAATGGCAAAGTGCTCGAAATTTTTACCCAGTTGAGGTTTCTCCGTGACCATTCCTAATGTTTATTTATTGCTTTTATATAACTGCGATATTTCACCATAAGAAAATTAGACTGTTTGATTAACCATCTAGAGATAATTAATAGTGACTTGTTTCTAGTTAGTTATTAAGTTTTAATTCCGCATAATCACCTATTCACCCCCCTCTAGGTGTAGTTTTGGTCGAACCTCTTAATTTCAATTGGTATTAGAGCCACATTTCGATTCATATCCCTTAAATTAATCTAGATGAATCAGTCTCTATCCATGCCTTCGTTTTATTACGGAAGCAATTATGCTTACTGGAGAGTATGAATGAGAGCATTCCTTAAAGCGTTGGATGGGCATATATGGATCGGTGTTCTAAACGGTTGGACTGCACTTTCTACTATTGCTGGTGTTGTTACACCCACTGATATTTCTCTTTGGACCAAAGATCAAGTTGCTGATTGCAACTGGAATAGTAAAGGACTTCATGCTCTATTTATGGCTGTGCCTCTAGAAGAGTTTAGAAGAGTGTCGATGTGTAAAACTGTTAAAGAGGTTTGGGATATATTAGAGACCACACACATAAGGGTACTAAAACTGTGAAGAACTCTAAACTGGAAATGTTAACCTCTAAGTTTGAAGAAATTAGAATGAAGGACGATGAATCGTTCGATGAATTCTATGTGAAGATAAATGATATTGTAAACTCAAGTTTCACCCTAAGTGAGAATATCCTCGAGTCTAAGATAGTTCGAAAAGTGCTTAGATTCCTACCTGAAAAGTTTAGACCTAAAATCACTGCTATTGAAAAAAGTAAGGACTTAGATGAAGTTACGATAGAAGAACTCGTAGGATCTCTCCAAATCAATGAACTCGCCATTTCTCAAACAAAAAAGGTTAAATCCATAGCCATGAACACCATCAGGGAAGAAGAGGGCAAGTCTACTGAAGCTGAGACCCTTAGAGACGACGAAACAGCTTATTTCGTGAAAAAATTTCAGAAGATGATGAGGAATAGGAGAAAACCTTACGATAGGAAAAATGACGTCCCTAGTAAATTCGCAAAAGATAAGAGTGAGAAAAATAACCCTAGGACTTCTAGTAAGAAAACTGGTCAGTTAGATGTCATGAGTGTCAGGGTTTTGATCATTATAGGAATGAATGTCCTAATTTTAAAAAGAATTTGAATAAAGGAAAATGTAAGGTATTAGCAGTGACTTAGAGTGATGATGAATCAGATTCGAATGTTCGGAGTGATCCTCTGACGGTGAGGATGAACAAAATTTTATGATTTTCACGTCTATAGTTAAGATTGAATCTGATAAGGAAAATGATGAACATCGTGAGAATTCTGAGGATAACTATGATGGTGAAACTGATATTTATGAGTCTTATCGACAGTTGTTTGAGGAAAGTCTTAAAATTAAGAAGATCAATAAAGTCGTATTAAAAAAGGTTAATGAACTTTAGAGAGATAGACTGTTAGGTGACCTTTAGGATTCTTCCAAAAATTTGGATGAGTTGAAACTTGTTAATGAGAATTTAGAAGCCAAAGTTAAACTCTTAACAAGTGATCTAGAAAAGTCTAATACTAAACATCATTCCTTCATGAATGGTACTCAGAAACTTGATAATCTGTTAGGAATGAACAAGTCTGATGGAAATAGGCATGGTCTAGGATACGTTCAAAATGGTAATACAACTGCTAGTACTTCCAAGACCATGTTCGTCCCAACCACAAACAAAATTAGGAATACTGTGAAACTTGAACCCAAGGGCAAGAATGTCTTAGGATCAAGACCTACTAGACAACGTGGGATCAATCTTCATATACATCGACAACAACCTCCAAGCAATTTTGAGCCTAGGTTTGTTCCCACCTGTCACCATTGTGACTCACTGGGACACACAAGATCTAAGTGTCGTAAACTTGTTACTAGAAGTAAAAGTCAGGATATCTCGAGCAAGGTTAACTTTCTAGCAAATCAGGTTAGTCATTTAACTGAGATGTTGACTCAGTTAACTAGCCATACTTCTACTTCTAAGAAGGATTGTGTTAAGAAGAGTGACCTAAAAGGTCGTGAGATTGATCATGCTCTTAAAGGTAAGAGCATCAATGTACCTCATTGATTAGGTACTTAGGTGCATGCATATGCAATTCATTGCGTCTATTCATTTTTGCTTGCATCTCATTTATTTTTTATTTTTTTGTGTTTTTGCTTTTAAAATTTCTTGATTTTTTTATAAAAACAAAAAAATAATAATTTTTTTGTGCTGCTGGACATTTTTTGATACTCATAAATATTGCATTTGGAATCGAGTATTGCACAGCACACACTATTTATTTTCATTACTTGCAGAGTATGTATTCAATACTTACAGAGTATGTATTCAATATTAAGCCCCTGTTTGAGCCACCTTTTTTGAAAATGAGAATGAAAAATATAGCCGTTATTGGGGCCCACACAAGAGATAGAGAATTTGAATTTAAATGTTGATGTGATGGATAACGGTCATATTTTTCATTTTAGTGGGGAAAAAATATGGCTCAAACGGGGCCTAAGTATATATTTCTTTATGTACCATCTACACAGCACACACTGTGATCTTGTGAGTGAGTTTTAACCGCATGTGTGAGATTTGGGATGACTGTCATATCTTGGTAAGGTGATCTTGAATGTGAATTGACATTCATTTAGATGATCTAATCTCAAATATAATCCCCTTATCATAAAATTTAAAAAAAAATGATTCATCTTATACTTTTTTTAAGCATATTTGACTTGAGTAAATAAGCCTGAGGGGTAGCTCATAACATGGTGCCCTATGGTCTACTGACTTGGAGTCATCGGCCTCGACCGAAGGAATGAGTCACAAGGTGAATTATAAGCACATGGTTCATTTTAGTCACTTGATGAACAAGAGTCTGCACATAAGATGTAACAATCGAGGAAAATAAAAAAATAGATATTATAAATGCTCAAACTCAGGAAGAAATGAGCTTCATTTTAAGGTCCTAATAAACTTTTGGGTTTGACTTTCATTAGTAAGGGAAAATACTTATCTAATAGAGATGTTCGCATGTCTTTTCTTACAAATTTAAGGTTTGGAGTCATGTTCACAAGAAAATAGTGGCACTTAACACACATGAGTCACTTATACACTTTACTCCATTTGAACCTTGATTTGAGTACATGGGAAATTTTTTATTGATAGTGCAATACTTGTAAACACATGCATTTTTGAGTTCATCAATATGTCGGAATGTGATAAAATAAAAAGGAGGGGGGGTTTATGTTTCAAAAATTCAGTACTATTTGTGTAAAAGGTTTTTCACTTGTTTTTTGCTAAGCGTCGCTCGAGTGATAAAAGTAGAAGCTGTCTCGCCCGCCTCTCGGTCGAGCAACATCCCCGTATATTTGAATTTTAAAGTTCTTTTTTCACATTTTTTGGGAATTTTTCGCTTCCTTTTCATTTTTCCTACAAATTCCGCCACACCCATTTCAAAATTGTGTCATTAATTATCAAGAGAACATCTAGCATTGATTGTTGGTTTGCATTTTCACTCGAGTTCATCCAATTTCCCAAATATTTCAAGGCAAGGTCCAAAACCCTATTTTTCGATTTTTTGCATTTTTGGGGGGGGGGGGGGGGGGGTTTGATGTTCTTGGTTGCATTCTTCATCTCCACTCCATGTTTGGTGGTTTTCATTTAATTTCAACACCCATTGCATCATTTAGGTGATTTGTTCTTTGCATTTTTGCTTGGTTACAACGAGTTTTTTTGTCGAATTTTTAGTTATTTTTTTTGTTTGGGGCTTAGGTTTGATAAAGTTTGGGTTAGGAATATTTTTTGGTTTGCAGTTGTGTTGGTTGTGGTGGTTTTTGGTTGAAACCATTGTTGGACTCATTGGCTTGTACATTCTCGCCCCGTTTTCGATATAATTTCTCATTGTTGGTTATGTTTAATGTCTCTAGGGTGAACCTCATACAGACAACTTAACCACGTTAGGATTGTTTGTTTGGTGTGTTGGTGTCGCTTATCTTTACCTGGTGTTGACATCGCGAGGTGAAGTCACTGTCACGTTACTGTAGCACTTCGTATAGGCAATCACGTCTTGTCTTCAAGGAATCAGGTCACGATGTCAAGTCACTATGTCCCAGTGTTACAGCACCATGTCATCTATGTCCATGCATTGCTCAGTTTCATCTGTCGTGTAGTCTTGCATTAGTTTGTGTGCATATGTCGTGTAGTCTTGCATTGGTTTGCGTACATATGTCGTATAGTCTTGCATTGGTTTACATGCATATGCATTGTTTGTGTAATTTTGGATGGGTTAGCATCATTTAGGTTATCATTTCATGTACATTATAGCATTTCATTTAGTCGTATCATCTATTGCATTAGTTAACGTGAGTATCTGGTCTGCTTCTCATATGCCACCTAAGCGAGCTCGGATGACTGTACATACATCGACTACGCCGACTTCCTTCAGTCGATCCCAGTTCATCTCTACTACTACCCAGAAGGTATTCGGGAACCAGTTCTCGTTACGCTTAGTGCTGGTGGAGCATGAGGTAGTTTTATATGACCTTTCCCCCGACCTCGCTGTCATTTTCACTTCTAGAGGTTGGGATCCGTTACTTATAGATTCGACGCCTCTTCCTAGTCTTCTTGTTCACGAGTTTTATGCTAACATTCACGATGTTAACGATTCTTCTTTTAGGGTATTTCTTCGAGGTAAGATGATTAAGATCACTCCTAATATAGTGTCTAGCATATCCCATATTCCTATAGTCGTTCACTCTTTATTTTCATAGTTGTCGATTGATACCCTTCTGACAGACTCTCTTGTTCGTTCGATAGTGTTTAAAGGAGGTCCTAGTGTGATTCGCACTGGCTCTCTCTCCCTACTAATCGCAAGATTCTGTTAAGCATTGTGTGCATGAATCTATGGCATATCTCTCATACTTCTTCATTACGTATGGAGAATGTCCACTTCTTGTACGCCTTATTACACGGTGATTTTAGTGATTTACCATCGTTTATATGCCAGCAAAGTCTGTGTACTTTTCTTGTCATAGGGACTATAGTAGGGCTTCTGTATTCATGTCTTATTTATTCCCTTGTGACCGCACTTCGCGTTAGTTTCCTCAGGGGGTTCCTAGGAGGATTTCTTGGCCGTCTAGCCACA
The DNA here is from genome assembly GCA_019097785.1 of Fraxinus excelsior. NCBI lineage: Eukaryota > Viridiplantae > Streptophyta > Magnoliopsida > Lamiales > Oleaceae > Fraxinus > Fraxinus excelsior. The sequence continues at coordinate 19,684,557 of CM032639.1, read as the reverse complement.
CTACCATTTCTCATAGTCGGTCTTATACTTCTTCTGAGCCTGTTGATCCGATTGTGCCAGCTAATCCTATTGATGACCTTATTTCTATTGATCCCTCTGATTTTCCTTTTTTTTCTGCTCCTCATCCTACTGACATCCCCTAGACATCCACTTATGTTCCTCCACCTACAGAGTCTGTTCCACCATCTGCGTTTGTGCCCATTGACCCGTCTGTTACACCTATGGGATAGATGACTGCGCTGATCGAGCAGCAAGTTCGTATGACGGTAAAGATTACGCAACTGAGAGCTATAGTCGATCAACACACTGTAGAGTTTAATATGCTTCGCGATGCTGTCGGGTATCTTCAGCGAGGGCTGCATTGGATTCGTCGACATTGGGATGATAGTGCAACTTCTGATAAGGGGACTGATGCTAATGATGCAGCATAGGGGAGTAGTAAACTTGATACTTAGAAAGTTGATATTATGGCGTGCTGTCGTAAGCACCCGAAAATAGTCCTTAAACCTCTAAAACTAATGTAGTAGTGGAAGTAAGGGTCGATCCCATGAAAAGTATGCAATTCAACAACTTATGATTCGTATAACGATTGGGGGGTTTTGTTTATAACGAAATCAATCTTATAACATATAACAATGTAAATTAACGAGTTGTATTAAATTAATGAAATGAGTCTTGATCAAAGCCAACTTCTACCATTGGAAATTTATAATCATTCATCAATCCACAAAGAATATCAATCTACATTTACAATATTTATCGTTGGAATAAATTCATATTTCTCCTTAATTTTAGTTAATCAAAAACCAGTGTTCTAATTAACCCTAATTATCAAATAATCTCATACCAGCACTAAAGATTCAATTTAATAACAGCTTTAAACAATAGAGAAATCGATGAACTAGATAATACAAACACTAGCGGTTGCATTTAATCTATTTAAACATTCTCCTTAAGATTCAATAACATATATCGTAGAAAATTATCAATCTTAGTGCTTCACAAGTTAAATGATTCAAACAATTACGGATTTGAGATTTAAATTAGCTATAGATTGCAATATATAAAAACTAATAGATCTCTTAGCAATCAAACATGGCAATCATAAAATTATGCATAGAAGAATATTCAATACTAAAAATATAAATTAAACAATGAAAATAGGTGGATCTCACAGTTATAATGTTTTCCAAGGTTTCGATATCCTTCAATCAAGAACCAATAGTTAGTTACACACCATAGATCTAAGAAAAAATAGAGAGAAAATAGGTTGGAGGCATTTTGGTATATTTTTCGTGTGTTATAGGGTTGATAAATATCAAAGGAACTTATTTCCATAAGTAATGGAACGGAATTAGGAAACCAGGAAATCGCGTCACCAAAATGTACTATGCGACCGCATAGTAGAAAGTGTTGCGGTCGTATAGAAGAGTTGAAATATGCCCTAAAGTTCTCTAAAGCAATGGATGCGACCGCATTGGTTTAAAATCTTCCAACGGACAGCTTTTAGTACTTTTATCATATATTTCTCTCCCGATATCCAATTAAGGTGATTCAATATGCGTTGAAAAGATAACTCAAAGGGCTACAACTTTTCCTCAGATACCATCTTCAAACTTGATCTTATTTCATGTCCAAAACTGGTCTCAATATGAGACAGAAAACCGATACAAAACTTTTCAGCTAGGAAGTTGATATGTGATAATGTTTTGACTATATTTCATCCATTTGACTCCTTTATTCATCTAATTGACCTCTAACACTCTTGAATTTTAATCCCAAGGTTAGAAACAAGTTTATAGTATTTGGTATTTAGTCCCTGAACTTTCATTTCCTTTCACTTTGGTCTATTTTCACATATTTCTTCCAAATTACGTCATATCCATAGAATTGCCACCTAAGTCAAAATATGAGCGTAATGAATACATTTTGGCACAAAATAATCATATGAACGTATAAAATAAGGAGGAAAAAATATGCATTTTACATTCCTATCAAATTTTCCACACTTAGTTTTTGCTCGTCATCGTGTAAAACTCAAATTTAATTCTCCAAAAATACTAGGTCATAATGCCAAGAACATAGAACCATCAAACTTTTTCAAAACACATAAAATATCATGAATAAACATTCCACATAACTCATAATCAATCAACAAGCATTTTCATATGAAGATGGAGTAAACTAAACATGTAGACCCTCACGGATATAAATACTCAACTCTCATGTGTTTAAAAGGGTAAGTGTTTCGCTCAAATTATTCCAATGGAGATGTTCTACCATATGCTTGCATATATTCTCATTTGCCACCACTTAGATCACATGCTTGAAAAGAATCATAAGGACTTTTCAAATGTTGTAATGTGGCTTTTGGTCAATGTGAGAAATATTTGGGTATGTGACTCAAGAGCCATTGAAACTAGTAGAGTAAAGATAAATAGACTTAGCTCAAACATATACATAAGACATGTAAATCAACCACTCCACATGGTAACTTCATCATTTTCGTATCTATTCCACACAAATCAAACTCTTTCCTGAGATATAGGAAGAGTTATGAATATAGATCTTTTTCACATTAAAATCACTCCCCTTCATCACTTATTTTTATTTTATTTTTTTTTCTTCAATCATTCATTTTTTTCCTTCGTCTTGCATTTTTCTTGCACAATATAAACTCCAAGTTATACACTAATAATGGAACTCCCTGATTAACATAGAAAATTTATTCCAATTCACCAATAATAGCACTACCATAAATCTTGATACCCCCATATTTTTTTTTGCATATCCACACATATCATGATGATGAACAATACTCCACTATCTCTAAATCTTGGGTAAATATTGTTTTCTGGGTTTAAAACTTGTAATATAAGTTTATATAAAGAAAAGGCAATAAGGCTCAAAGGGGCTCAACAATGGAAAATTCAATTACAGGGTCGGCTATTTGGCTAATGAAACTCATTTATGTAACAAAAATGGCATTAATCATGTTCGTACATGCATGTGTCAATATGATCTTGAAGAGAATTAAGGCAAGTTCTAGAGAAACAAAATCATGGAAGAATATCACACTTGAAAAAGAAAAATGAGACTGAAAAATCATGCAAAAAGTATTGAAATTAAACTCATTCAAAATTGATATGCAATAAGTCTAAATCCCATCCTCCACACTTAAAACTTACATTGTCCCCAACATAAGGTCCAATGCAAAGAAAAAGACAAATATAACTAACATAAAAAAATAAAATATGAAAAATAAAAACAAAAACAAAAATAAAAAGATAAATGAACGAACTTCCCTTGGGTTGCCTCCCAAGTAGCGCCTTTGTTCATTGTCTTCGGCTCGACTCAATGTTTCCTTAAATAGCCTGGGTCTATCATGGTTAGTTTCGATCTTCCTTGCAGTGTACCAAGTCCAATGGGAATGATAACTGGCAATATTCCTCCATCTCCATGGAATACATACTTGTGGTGACTATGGTGAGATTTCAAATCTGGAATGGAAGTCTACAAAACAGAAAGTAGAGGTCTCTCATTAGAAACTGGTAATATAAAATAAGAAATGTTACCTGACTTTGGAAGAGCATTTAATGCTACCACAATTCTTTACAACTCAGTGTTTAAGGTCATGTCCTCTTTTTCCTTCCCAAGATGCTCACTAATGACAGCTTTCCATTTATTTTTATCATCAAATTCAAAAACATCATATGCTAATTGATGAATCACATCAATAAAATGAACATGATTATTATTACATGGATATTGCATGGAATCATAGATATTAAGTTTAATGATTTTATCATCAAATTCTATGGTCAATGTGCCATTATTAAAATTCATTTTAGTTTTGGATGTCCTTAAGAACGGTCTTCCTAATAAGATAGGGGTAGTATGATTAATATTACCCATGTCAAGCACATAAAAATCAATAGGAAAAACCAACTCATTAACTTTCACGAGAACATCCTCAACTACCTCCTTAGGATAGACATTAGATTTATCAGCTAGTTGAATTATCACACCAGTTTTATTAAAGGTCCAAGTTTTAAGGAAGTATATACAGAATATGGCATGACATTAATAGATGCTCTTGAATCTATCATGGCCTTCTCAAACTTAGTGTCGCCTATCATGCGAGAGATAGTGAACATACATGGATCCGTACACTTTGCAGGAAGTTTTTCTTGAATTATTGCAGATACATGTTCTCCAACCTTTATCCTTTCACTCCCCTTCAATTTCTATTTTCTTTTATTTGTGCACAATTGTTTCAAAAATTTAGCATAAGGAGACACTTGTTTAAAAATATCTAAAAGTGGAATATTTACCTCACATTTACTAAACATTTCATGCATCTCATCATGATCTTGTTCATATTTTCTAGATCCTACTAAAGCTTGAGGAAATGGGGGTATTGGTTTATAATCAGATAGGGGTAAAAACTTACGCTCAGCCACCTCAGTATCATTGGTGACAGTCTTGTTTGCAACCTCTTTTTCTTTCTTTTCTTGCTCCAACGGCCTAGGGGATGTCTTTATCGAAATCTCTACCTTTTTACCACTTCTCAGGATGATTGTGCTCACATTTTCTTTTGGATTCACCATTGTTTGAGAGTGTAATTTTCCCGGACTTTGCGCATCTACCCGACTGACCGCATTAGCTACTTGACCCATTTGATTCTCCAAACATTGAATGCTAGCCCTGGTCTCCAGTTGAAATTGCAAAGTGTTAGTGGCAAGGGATTTAAAAATATCTTCTAAAGACATACCAGAGTTAGAAGTTTGTCCATGTTGTTGTCTACGAGGGTACGACTGATTATATTGCTGGAAATTCTGTCGATTTTGATTCATAGGTTGATTCACTTGTCGATTCTCATAGCTAAGATCTGGTTAATCCCTCCATCATTGGTTGTATGTGTTTGAATATGGATCATAATTCCTCTGTGGTTGTCCAGGGAAGCTACCGGCCGAATTTACATGTTCAACAAATTCTTCTTGAAATGTTGGGCACATATCAATTGGATGGCCTACCAATAAACAAATTCCACATGCTTTCGCTATTTACATAGTACCTGCAGCCATTTGACGAACAAAAGTGGTTAGACTCACTATTTGTTGTTCAAGGGATGAGACATTTACCTTGTTAACTTGTCTAGAAGGGGGATCGAATCTAGTGCCAAATGGTTGAGAGTTAGCTGTCATATTTGCAATTAAGTTCCTTGCTCCTTCTGGATTTTTATCCACCAAATCTTCTCCACTTGAAGTGTCAATCATGCTCATTTCTGTGGGTAGAAGACCTTCATAGAAGTATTGGATGAGAAGTTGCTCACTGATCTGATGGTGGGGACAACTTGCACACAATTTCTTGAAGCGCTCCCAGTACTCATGTAGAAGATGAATTAGCCAAGACTTTAATTCGAAAGTAGTAGCAGCATCTAAATTAGGAAAAGTAATGCATAGAGGTTGTTGATTCAAGTTAGGGGCTGCAAGCTCTTTCAAAGTCCAATTCTCCACAGCCATGACTTCCTCTTCCTTTGATTCAAAATCACCAGGGAATAAGGTATCGGGATCAAAATTGTTCACTATAAAATTCCACCGACTGCCACTCCTTAACCTGCGCAAAGTTCTTTTTAATTCCGAATCGTACTGCAATTCACCTTGATTAGAAGATCGAGTTGCGATCATAAACAAATAAAACAAATTAAAAACAAATTAGAAAGAAACTAGAGTAAGAAAACAAATAAAATTCTATGCTAAAATTCCTAAAAACAATAAATTGCTCAAAAAAAGTAGAAAATTATGATTTTTTTTCAAAAATAAAATAAACAATTAAAGAAACACAAAAAAAAAAATTAGCACCACTCCCCAGCAATGGCGTCAAAATTTGGTGTACTATCGTAGGCACCCAAAAATAGTCATTAAACCTCTAAAACTAATGTAGTATTGGAAGTAAGGGTCGATATCACGAAGAGTGTGCAATTCAACAATTTATGCTTCGTATAACGATGGGGGAGTTTTGTTTATAACGAAATCAATCTTATAACACATAACAATGTAAATTAACGAGTTGTATTAAATCAATTAAATGAATCTTGATCAAAGTCAACTTCCACCATTGGATATTTATAACCATTCATCAATCCACAAAGAATAATCAATCAACATTCACAATATTCATCGTTGGAATAAATTCATATTTCTCCTCAATTTTAGTTAATCAAAAATCAGCGTTCTAATTAACCCTAATTATCAAATAATCTCATACCAATGTTAAAGATTCAATTTAATAACAACTTTAAACAATAGAGAAATCGATGAACTAGATAATACAAATATCAGCGGTTACATTCAGTCTATTTAAACATTCTCCTTGAGATTCAATAACATCTATCACAGAAAATTATCAAATCTTATTGTTTCACAAGTTAAATAATTCAAAAAATTACGGATTTGAGAGTTAACTTACTTATAGATTGCAATATATGAAAAACTAATAGATCTCTTAACAATCAAACATGGCAATCATAAAATTATGCATAGAAGAATAGTCAATATTGAAAATATAAATTGAACAATGAAAATAGGTGGATCTCACAGCTATAATGTTTTTCAATGCTTCGGTATCCTTCAATCGAGTATTAAGAGTTAGTTACACATGATAAATCTAAGAAAAATAGAGAGAAAATAGGTTGGAGGCGTTCTGGTGTATTTTTCGTGTATTCTAGGGTTGATAAATATCGGAGGAACTTGTTTCCATAAGTAGTGGAACGGAATTAGGAAACCAGAAATCGTATCACAAGAATGTACTATGCGACTGCATAGAAGAGTTGAAATATGCCCTGAAGTTCTCTGAAGCAATGGATGCGACCGCATTGATTTAAAGATATGCGACCGCATAGCTTTAAAATATTCCAACGGACAGCCTTCAATACTTTTATCATATCTTTCTCTCCCGATATCCAATTGAGGTGATTCAAGATGCGTTGAAAAGATAACCCGAAGGGATACAACTTTACCTCAGATACCATCTTTGATTTTGATCTTATTTCATATCTAAAACGGATCTCAATATGAGACTGAAAACCGATGTAAAACTTTTCAGCTTGAAAGCTGATATGTGATAATGTCATTGCTATATTTCATCCCTTTGACTCCTTTATTCATCCAATTGACATCTAACACTCTTGAATCTTCATCCCAAGGTTAGAAACAAGTTTATAATATTTGGTCTTTAGTCCCTTAACTTTCATTTCCTTTCACTTTGGTCTATTTTCACCTATTCCTTCCAAATTATGACATATCCATAGAATTGCCATCTAAATCAAAATATTAATGTAATGAGTACATTTTGCCACAAAATAAACATACGATCACATAAAATAGGAGGGAAAAATATATATTTTACATTCCTATCACATTAACATTTGGTACTTAAAAAGTAGTAACATTAACAATGAATGTTAAAAATCTTTATTTGGAAGTATATAATATCTAGATTAAGTTTTGGTGTTTAATGATATCAATGGTTACGTTGAATTCATCGACATTGGGATAACGGTGCAGCTTCTGATGAGGGGACTAATGCTGATGATGCATCATAGTTGCTAGGTTGTCCCTTGTCATTTGTGACAAAAAGGGAGAGTAATAAATTTGGTACTTAAAAAGTTAACATTAACCTTTGGTACTTAAAAAGTAGAAACATTAATAATGAATGTTAAAAATTTTTATTCACAAGTATATAATATCGAGATTAAGTTTTGATGTTTAGTGATTTCAATGGTTCTTTTGGTATGTTGGTTTACATTAATATTGTATCTTAATTTTACTATTATGAATCAATGCATATTATTTTTAGCCAGTATGACTTATGCTTAACTGTTTGAATTATGTTTATTCATATTACGGTTTCACGTGCTTTTACACTGGGTGTTAAGTTATTTGTTTCAGGAAACAAGTTTATAAAGAAAAAGCACAGTTCAGTCAAGACAATTTTGACAATAGTAGGTGTTTTGAGTCTATTTTGTTTTACTAACTTGACTTTAGATTTGTAATTTTGCCACAGAATGCCAAATGGGGAGCTTGTTAGGTTTTTGATGTAATTGGACTAATCTGTGAACAAAATGGACTACATTTAATGTGTTGTAAAAGTCAAAGAGTAAGTTGAAATAATTATAAATTGAGTTGTATTAGGTCTAGGGGCTCGAGAATGGAAAAGAAGGAAAAACGGTGTCACAATTTCGCTAGACTGGCGCTATGACTTAGGTCGAGCGGCAAAAATAGAAATATTGTTGCTGGCATGTCACCAGGACTTTGCTGTCGCCCAGCTTTCGCTTGAGCGATAGGGTTATTCGAAGAATTTTAATTCGCATTTATAAGGCTTTTTATCCGGCTCATTCATTCCTTAACCTACAGTAAAAACATCAGCACGTGCTCTAAACGATTTTTTTAAGGTTGAAAATTGAGAGAACACATATTGTTTCTGATCTACTTCATCAAATTCATCCAAAACTTTCAACCTTCGTTGTTCGAATTGTTCTTGGCGGTGAAAACATCAAACTTACTTAATCCATATACCAAACTACTACTTCCTACACATCATCAGAGTGCTAAAGATTAAGAGAAGGTGACTGGAGTTCTAGTTGTTGGAGAACGTGGAGTTCTTCGTTGATCCACAAGAGATAGACGAGTTCATAAAGGTGAGTGGTGTAGGAGCACACAATCTTGTAGAGCTTTGAAAACTGCAGCTGGGAGTTGGTGCAGAAGCACGTAGTTCTGTGAGCTGTGGGAATTGCATTCAGGAGGTCAGAAAGTACTAGTGGTAGTCGAGTCTTGTGGACTGTAAGTTATAATTCATTTATAGTGAATTATTGACTGGCAAAGTTCCTTAAAGTTTTACCCAGTTAGAGTTTCTCAGTGATCATTCCTGGTGTTTATTTATTGATTTCATATAACTGCAGTGTTTCAACATAAGAAAATTGGATTGTTTGATTAAACATCTAGAGATAATTAAAAGTAACTTGTTGCTAGTTAATTATTAAGTTTTAATCCCGCATAATCACCTATTCACCCCCCCCCCTCCCTTTTAGGTGTAGTTTTGTTCGAATCTCATTATTTCAAAATACATTTGTGTTCCAAATCGGTATTCTTTTGTACCCACGACGTATGTTCTACTTTGAAAGAAAGCACCCTTTTCTCCATGTTGCCTGTGAGATTATATACATTTGCATACGAATTTGAAGTTGAAATGTAGGTATTTGTTGTATTATCGACATTTTGGATGTGAGGTACACGAATATATATATTAACAAAATGGACTTATACAATGTGGATACACACATGCCAAAGCCAATAACCACTATAATATTATTTATAAAAGGAGGACAACACTAATCCATTATCTCCTCTAATTCACGCTCTCGAATTCTTCTTATTATATCTCTTCAATTCTCTTGCTTTCTTGCTCACTTACTCATCACTTTCAATTCATACACAAAAGGTGATAGAATAAACCGTTTTTTATAGAAAGTAATGTCGACGAGATGCACTTCTATGAAGTTCCCATATGGCGATGGAAAGAAGAAATTAAAATAGTAAGCTTCTGGATAATTCCCATTATGGCGATTGTGATATAATCTTTGTAAACTTAGATCTTCTAACTTCTTCTAGGCCACCAACTTATCAATTTAACCTTTCTCTACTAGTCATTTCCAATTGTGACCAAAGTTGTCTCTTACTGCACCATGACACTGCAGCTAACCAAAGACTGAACGAGTAGGCATAGTCCACATCACAATTTCTAATAACCTTGGAATTTTTTTCTTGTTAAAGAGTCTATAATCA
>CM032639.1:19628251-19674702 GCA_019097785.1 Fraxinus excelsior | reverse complement strand
GATAAAGCTGTGATGAACTTAATGACTTTGTTAAGATGTCAGCAACTTGGTAATTACTACTAAGGTGCTTAGTAACAACGTTCCCTTCTTGAATCTTGTCCCTTATCAAGTGGCAATCCAGCTCAATGTGTTTAGTCCTTTCATGAAAAACTGGGTTTGCCGCTATGTGAAGAGCAAATTTGTTGTCACAGAATAGGTTAGCAGCTTGAGGATGTTCAATTTTCAAATCCTTGAATAAGTACCTAAGCCAAGTAAGTTCACAGCAAGCATTTGCCATTGCCCTGTACTCCGCTTCAGCTGAAGACCTGGATACTGTACTTTGCTTCTTTGATTTCCAAGAAATTAATGACTTTCCAAGCATTACACAATATCCTGTGGTGCTCCTTTGTGTATCCTGGCAACCCCCTCCAGTCCGAATAGCTAAAAGCATTAAGTTGTAGTTCTGAATTGATAGGAAATAGCAGGCCTTGCCCTGGAGCTCCCTTTATGTACCTTAATACTTTATTTGCAGCTTTTAAATGTGAGGTTCGATGGTCATTGATGAATTGGCTTAGTAGTTGCACTGAGTATGATAGGTCTGGTCTTGTGATTGTTAAATATAACAACCTCCCAACAAGTCTCCTATACAAAGTAGGATCAGTGAGTTTTCTCCATCTATCTTGGACAATTTCATGTTCTGATCTAAAGGGATTTTTGTTGGCACGCACCCTATTGTTCCAGAGTCTGATAGAATATCCAGAGCATACTTTCGTTGATTGATATGAATACCTTTATCAGACCTTGCCACTTCAATTCCCAGAAAATACTTCAATGTCCCCAGGTCTTTGATCTTGAATCTGTCATTAAGTATGCCTTTAAGTGAGTTGATGATGCTCATGTCATTGCTGGCTATAATTATATCGTCCACATAGACAAGAATGGCAGTGAATGAACCCTTATCAGCCTTTGTAAATATGCTGTAATATGCCCTTGATTGAGTGAAATCCTGCTCAATAATGAAGGTTGAAAGTTTGGAGTACCATTGTCTAGACGCTTGCTTAAGCCCATATATACTTTTCGACAGTTTGCACACTTTTGAATTCCCTGCATCTGGATGGTTAGGAGGCATATCCATGTATACTTCCTCATCTAGATCTCCATGCAAAAATGCATTATTTACATCAAATTGATGTAAATACCATCCCTTTATTGCTGCAATGGCAAGTAAGGTCCTGACCGTCACCATCTTTGCCACAGGTGAAAAGGTTTCATGGTAGTCTAAACCTTATAACTGTGTATACCCCTTTGCCACGAGCCTAGCCTTGTATCTTTCAATGCTTCCATCTGCCTTATACTTCACTTTGAATACCCATTTGCAGCCAATAGGTCTCTTGTTAGGGGGAAGATCTGTCACAGCCCAAGTGTTATTCATCTCTAAAGCAGCAATTTCATTTTTCATGGCTTTACACCAGTCAGTTGAGGCTAGTGCTTCTTGGTATGATTTAGGTTCAGTGTGTGTAGTTATGGAGGTTATGAAGGCTTTGTGTTTGTCTGATAATTTATGGTTTGATATGGTAGTACTCAGAGGGAAAAACTTACCTGGAGTGTGAAGGCCGTTGTCCCTTTCCAATTCCTGCGATGGGTGAAATGAGGCTTGCTGACATATATATTCCTTCAGATAAATAGGTGTCTTCTTGACTCTTGAGGATGTGCGTGTTGGTTGGTGATTAATTATGGTGTTATCAGGTGACTCTTGTTGAGGTTCTTGAGAGTTAGATGATAAAGGGGACTCTACAGGATAGTTGTTCGATTCATGGATAGAATCAATGTCTTCATTACAAGCTCCATCTCTTATCAGTTTATCAGTGGTATTAATAGGAGAAGAATGGATAGTTCTATCTTCCATCATTTCATCAGTGATAAAAGGGGGATGAGTATGGTGTTCAACTTCAAAGACATTGGGATTGGATTGTGGAGATCTCATGTTATTACTTTCAGATTCACCACAGTTCTTGTAAGGAAATTGATCTTCATAGAACATAACATTTCTGGAGATGAAGATCTTTTTGGATTCAAAATCAAGAAGTTTGTATCCCTTTATTCCAAAAGGGTATCCTAAAAACGTGCATTTCCTTGCTCTTGGTTCGAACTTAGTTCTGTGACTCGCTAGTGTTGTAGCGAAAGCAAGGCATCCAAAATTTCTAAGATGTGAATAGCTTGGCTTGTGTTTAAATAAGAGCTCAAAAGGAGTCTTATTTTGGAGCAAAGGTGAAGGGGTTCTGTTTATCAGATAGACGGCCGTAAGGACACAATCATTCCAGTATTTCATGGGAATGGAACTTTGAATTTTTAAGGCTCTGGCAACATTGAGGATATGTTGATGTTTTCTCTCCACTATGGCATTTTGTTGTGGTGTTTCGACACACGTTTTCTGGTGGATAATTCCATTTTTATGATAGTATTCCTTCATTTCAAATTCCCCTCCGTTGTCTGTCCTAATTACCTTAATTTTAGTCTGAAATTGGGTGTTAATAAGGGCACAAAAACCTTGCAAGGCTGCAGTAGCATCAGATTTTGCTTTTAACATGTAGACCCAAGTGCATCTACTAAAATCATCAACTATGGAAAGAAAATATTTCGATCCATCGTAACTAATTTTAGTGCAAGGACCCCAAAGGTCACAATGTATGAGATCAAAAATTTTATTTGATTTATGATGACTGATGGAGAAAGATAGTTTATGCATTTTAGCCAAAGGACAGATAAGACACGGTTCCTTAACAAGCTTAGGATTGTGATCAACATTCAGAAAATCTAATCTAGAGTAGGAAGGATGCCCCAGCCTATAATGCCAGAGATCAAAATTTCTGTTTCTAGTAGATATAGTTGCAGACACAGGGGTTTTGTTTGAGATGGAAGAGAAAGCTTCTGTTAGTGCTGTAGAAAGAACTCGAGACTGCACCAGATGATATAGTCCTTGCCTCATTTCACCCATTCCAGTCATTTTCAAGGTCGAAAGGTCCTGCACAAAGCATTTTTCAGGAAAAAATATTAAACAACAATTTGATGCTTTCGTTAACTCTCTAACAGATATGAGGTTGAATGTGAAGGATGGTACACAGAGAACGTTGTTTAAGATCAACTTCTCTGTGACCTTGACAGTCCCTGTGTGTGTGACATTAGCTATATTTCCATTTGGAAGGGAAACTGAGTAAGTTACTTTAGTTGGAGGGCAGCTATAAAATGAAGTGTAACAGACCATATGGTCTGTTGCTCATGTGTCAATCACCCATGATGTGCTAAGACTCTTACTAGTTTTTGTACCATGGGCTGATAAGCAAGATAAAATACCAGAAAGTTTGTGAGTTTGTGCGTCTGAAGGGGTGATGTTAGTGAGGGCTTTGTTATTTTGTGACTGTAATAAAGCCAGAATCGGAGCATGCTGCTCCTGGGTGAACGTACTTTGGTTACTGTCAGTATCTCCTTGTCCTTGCAAAGAAACTAGGCTAGCATAGGTATTTCCCTTTCCATATAGCATGTGTCCTGGAGGATATCCATGAACTTTGTAGCACTTTTCTACTGAATGTCCTGTCATGTGACAATGGTTGCAAAATGATTTGTTGGGATTGGCCTTAGTGCACCTTTCCAGTGAGTGTCCAGCCATCTTGCAGAAAGTGCAATAATACTTTCTCAATCCCTGCCTTGTTGAGCTGTAAGAGCCTCCTCTGGTTGCAAATGCCATAGAGTCTGGAGCAGAAGTGTTCATTGAGATCTGCCTCCTTTTCTCCTCTTGCTGAATTATAGAGTAGACTTCATTCAAGGTAGGAAAAGGTTTGATCAAGAGGATTTGAGCCTTAATCGCCTTGTATGAGTCACTTAGCCCCATTAGGAACCTCATTACCCAGTCCCTCTGCTGGTTCTCGATGACTGACTTAAAGCCCCCACAGTTGCAGTTGGGGATGGATTCATAGTTCATTAATTCATCAAGAAGTGTTTTATACTTTGAGAAGTATATACTTACACTATCTTCTTCTTGCATCAGGGTAGCAATGGACTGTTTCACTTCATAGATCCATGGGGCATTTTGCTGTCCCAGTTGATGCTCCAGGTCCAACCAGAGTTCACGGGCAGTGTCAGCATAGAGTGTTCGAGGCTTAATATCAGTAGATATAGTGTTTTGCAACCAAGCAATTACAATATCATTGCACCGTAGCCAATGTTCCGTCAAAAAATTGTTGGAATCTCCTGGTTCAGAGATGCTTCCATCAACGAACCCAAGTTTGTTTTTAATTTGAAGTGCTCTTTTAATAGATCTTGCCCAAGCATAATAGTTGGTGTTATCCAGTACATGAGTGACCAGTATGGCACCTGAGTTGTCGTTCCCACCAATGTAGTAAGGGCTGCTGGAATTGGTAGGGTCATTAAGGTGAATATTTGATATTGAATTGGCGTTTGAACTTTGCTCAATGTTGGCATTCTGGTTTGTTGTTTCCACAGTGGTATTTTGATTATCAGCCATAGTTTGTGGCTCTGATACCATATAAGAAATGGAAGTGAAGAATATATATGAAAAACAAGCTGATTATGCAGCAAGAAAGCAGCTGAACTTTGTATTAAAAATAATAGAGTTGCAATGTATATTTTGTATATGTTATTCCATTCACCTCTTACATCAATATATATACAGCAGGAAAGAATGATCTAGAACCATTACAAAAGATAACAAACTTGGCAGGAAATAAAAACTATCTAACAAAGAATTTTACAGCAGAGCAAAACAGAAAACGTGTCCTCCATGTGCATTTCTTGAATGGACGTTTCTGCCCCTCAGAATTCTCTCTTTGCTGATCATCAGGCTGTTCCTTCTTCCTTCATTTTTGCTTCATATTTCAATAGTTTTACGTAATGCCAATCTGTAATTCCTGTTCTTTTCAGTTTTTTGTTTTGTGAAACTTTACAAGCGAAGAATGATCAGAATGCAGTTCAAGAACTGGGTTATTAATTTTTTCTTCGCGTTCATCTGTAATTTCAATTAAAGATTTTATAACTGGAGAGGCCTATTTTGAGGTAATCCTTGGTCTTCCTAAAGCTTTTATGCTGACTAACTTTTTCTCTTCCTCCAAGTTGAGCTCCTAGGATTAGAACCAACAACGTGAAGCAAACAAATCCTTTAGGCTGCTCGTTTCAACTTTGATCTATAATCTATATATGAATGAACATTGTTGCTGGCTATCAGCTTTTCTTGAACCCACATCCATATCGATCAAATTTTTCAGATGTCAGTAATAAAAGAAATCACTTGAATTTATTAATTCTGAGCGGTGATCTGCAAAACATCATATTGGACAAACTTTGCATTAATTCTAAGCTTGCTTGGCACAGCTCGAAATGTGTTGGGCCATCAGTCGCTGAGTCGTCTTGGTGTCACATACAACAATCATTTGGCTGATTGCTCTAATCCTCAAACAATGTTTCTTGAACTTGATTTGCAATGTAGAGGCATAGAGCTATAACACAAAAGTTCCAACGCCCAGTTACTGTGCACAGTCGTGTACTGATGTGAGCTGGTCTAGGTCTCAATTCAGTCCACTTTTATACTTCCACTCCTCAGTGACAGTGGGTGTGATGTGCCAATTTTGGGAATGCCAAATTGAATGTGTGAACTTGTCACTCAGACTCGTGAACAAGCATTGTTTATCAATTCAATGAAGATTCATTGAAGGAGATTTGCTACAGATTCATTTGGTGAAACTAGTTGATTGGACAAAATTATCACTAGTGGTACATAGTACTAGTCTAGGTAGCAGTTGACTCATTTATATTTGTTTAATGAAATTAAAATACATCTTAATATATTGAATAAGTTTAGGTAAACCTCACTGCCACCTAAACTAGTGTTACATAACATTATTTTTCTTAAATAAGGCATGTGCAAGGCACATCATCATTTAAGGGCCAAATGTGATGGCTCTTGAAGGAAAGGATTGATTCCACAAATGAAAGGTTCATATGGGATGTGATTGCAAAAGTTCAGATGATAAGTCCGAAACCCGCGAAAGTGAAAAACATCAGGCACCATTTTTGCAAAAAAACCAAAGTAACTGATTTTTGTGTCAAATTAAGTGAGATGTCCTGTGTAGCTGTTTATTCTTGAATATATGTTAATTCATCATCTATGTTAAATTTTGATTGAACCAAAGACGAAATTTAATGACCATATTTATATTCCATAACAAGTTCATTGATCATCCATTTTTTAACTTCAAAAATTTAATGAGATCATGATTCCAAATTTCAAATATATTCGTGAGAATTTTCAAGAAAAAAAGTACAGATACATATGGAAATTAAAATGACTAACATTATCAAACGTTTAAAATCTGTTTTTTCATAAAACATTTCTCGCTTCAACAGTTCTGATGCATCGAGGACGTGTTTTGCTTTCTGATACAATGTACCTGCATAGTTCACGCTTTGGAGCTGGCCTAAGCGATTTAAGTTTAACAAGAGGATTCGTGATAACTGATTTATTACACACCTCTTTCATGGGTTGGCCATGTTTCCACCAGAAGTCAGACAACGGTATCTTCAAGACATCCCAATATTCCTTATTACGGTGTAAACTGAACAAACTACAGCCATTCAAAGTCCACACGTAAAGCTCCATCCAATCTCGGTCCAGAATTTCCATCAAACCTTGAGCTTGTGGAATATAATAAAGTGGTATTCGTTTCCGAGGGGTAGCTTTGCTCTTATCACCATCAAAGAATGGACATTCGATCTCAAGAACCCCGACAGAAGACAAGCCATAAATAAGGCTGTCAAAAGATCCATCAGGTGAAGCTGCAAGCCAATTATCATTCCGGTAGACCTGGAATTCAGGAAATGATACTGTTTTTCGAGTTAATTTCTCATAGCTTTCTAGAACTCTCTTCATTGATGTTACTCCAACAGGAAGCCAAATTACCATCGAATGGTTCGATTGCACCAAGCTCTCTAGCCAAGGCTGAGCCCTCCCGTCGAAGTAAATGGGTCCAAGAGTTGAAGGGGTGGGGCTCACGGGGGTTCAGGGGCAATGCCCCTGAATTTTTTTTTTAGAAACATTATCTGTTAAAATAAGGGAAGTTGGTACTTTGTGATGGAGAAAGGAAACAAAGAAACATAAATTAATGTACATTAGTTGAAAACTTAAAAGATGGTAATGCCTTCATGGAGATATGTCAATAATCGACGATTATTTTCTGAGCACTTACAATTCTACTGGATCAAACTTCAAAATTAGAAGTTAAGACTTAGGCATATATGCATCATGCATTTTAATTTTTTTAGCTGAAAAATCCAAAATTTTAACATTCTCGTTAAGTTAATATTTGTAATCGGGTTTAAAGTATTGTCTTTCCCTACAATAAAATGTCTCTCACACAGACACCACAATACTTAGAGAACCTGAAATCTCAGTACTCTAAGAAAAATGCGCATTATGAAATTCATGAAAAGCTTTTTCAAATACAAAATAGTAAATACCTTCTTTTTTTTTTTTGTCAAAATTGGGGTCCAGGTCCCCCCAGGACCCCCTCCCCTCCGTCCCTGTCTCTAGCCATAGTTGGATTCTTCTACGAGGCCAGAAGCCAACAACCATAGCAAAAGTGCTTGCTGTAAGTTTATGCTATTTGTCCAGAAAATGAACATTTTAATTAGGTAAATATTTTAATACTCAGTCTATTTGTTATTTTTATTCATAATTTTGTTCAAGCATAAATTGTTTCTTTATTATGCTATTTATCCAGAAAATGACATCGAGAAAGTGTGCCGAAAATGGTGTGTAGTGAAATGATTTGATGAAAAAATTAATCGTGTTTAAATTGGGCAAAAAATCACAACTCAGGTTTTATCTATCTAAAAATCAAAAATCAGGTCCCAATGTTTAAAATTGCAAAAATCGAATTTTTCATGGATTAATTAATTATATTTCACAATTATTATATTCAATTAAATATTTACTGTTATATAATATAATTAACACACCCCCATCCCACCTCACTACTCCGGCGACTGTTCTCCGGCAGCGCTTAATTTCGGCGACTGCTCCGATTCCGGTAATTGTTAAGGTCACAGTTATATACAATTTGGTCACAGATATCTTATTAATTAGTTAAAAATTTAATTTTAGGTCACAATTTATCAAATTAATTCGTCACAGATTATTTTCTATGTCACTGATCAAAAAATTTATATGTCACAATTAAATACATTTGTCACTGATAAAAAAAAAAGTATAGGTCACAGATTTTTAGTTGGTCACATATTATCAACTTTTAAGGTCACAGATTAATAATTAGCCACATATAACAATATATTTGGTCACATATACCCAAACACCCGTCCCCGATCCCAAACCACCACCAATAATTGGTCACAGATCGACCAATTAGTTGGTCACAAACGATCGAATTTTAAGGTAGCCACATAGAACTATATAGTTGGTCACACACAATCAAACACACGTCCTCCATCGCAATCCACCACCAATATTGGTCACAGATCGACCAACTAGTGGGTCATATACCCAAACAGCCGTCCCCCGATCCCAATTCACCACCAATAACTGGTCACAGACCGACCACTAGTTAGTCACAGACACTCTCCGTCAACCCCGCCGCAACACCACCATAACCACTGGCACAACAATAACAAAAACGACAACCACCACCACAGATTCATACAAGTTTATCACCACCACACGAACACAAACTAACTTGCCATTACACACACACACACACAGAGATCCGCGCAGCACAGCCCCCACACACACAGCGCACACCAACAGCACCTCCCCCGCACTCCCACTACACTGTCATTCTACAGCTCAAAAAATGGTAAGAGACGGACGTTGTACCCACCCAAAATGCCCAAAACACTGGCAGTAGCGTCGAGCGACACAGCAGCGCAGAGCTGTGTCGCACAGCAGCGGTGTTGCTGCGTCGCTGTCACAGATCTGAGAGGGGAGAAAGGGAGGAGACGGGAGGGAGAGGGAGTGAGAGGAGACCCAGATATGAGGGGGAGGGAAAAAGGAGGAGAGGAGGGAGGAGGAGGCGGTGGAGTGAAGAGAAATGAAATGGATTAAGGCTTGGATATAGTTTTATATTTAAAATAAAGTTGGTGAGGGTAGGTAGTAGGGTGGGTATATAGATTAATTTAATTTAAAATATTATTATTAATATTAATTATGAAATTAAAACCTGATTTTTGATTAAATAAAGCAAAAACCTGATTTTTATAAATGTCAAACTTAATGTCTGGTTTTATATAATTACCACTTTAAATTGTTCAATGATAAAGTGTCATGTAACATTTTATAACCCATGGTACAAGGCTTGATGTACATGTAAGGTTCTTATTTTAAACATTAGTTTATCAAATATGATTTAAATATTTCGATTACCACATCCTTAAAAATTGTTCGGGATGAATAAATAATACTATTTTCGTCCCATAAAAGTAGACCCGTTTCTTTTTTTCCATAGAGATTAAGGAAATTTATTTAATATAGTTGAAACAATAAATTTTACTAGTATATTTTCTAATATACCACTATATTAATGCAATCAATGTTCAAGGTAATTATTTTATGTAATAAAATGATCGAGCTAATTAAACTATTCTTGGTATTAGTCATTGTTTAATGCAATAATCAAAGTAATTAACATTGATGACAATAGATGATGGTGAGGCGTTTTTATACTCCAAATATAAATTAATAAATTTCATGGGAGATTAAACTTTTTTTTTTTGGTTCCAACTACAATTGAATAATGAAGTGATTTATATTTGTGATAACAAAACACATTAAATATGAGTATATTTGAAAACGAATATATTAATTACACTTTTAAATAAGAAATAGAGTAATGCTACTTAGCACCATTGATATTAAAACATAGTCTAGATGGTACTAATGTGTCGTTAAATAAGAAGTACAATTAAATGACTCACTTAATTGCACCTCTCATTGAGTTGATCACATCACACTACCAAGATTGGTGTTGTAGTACCACTAGTGTTATATAACATTATCTTTCTATATATAAAAAGTGGCTATTAAACGGAATTTGTTGGTTTAACGGAAAAACTAACGGAATTTCTTGATTTAACGGAAAAACTAACGGAATTTTTTGTTTTAACGGAAAATCTTTTTTTATCACCCCTTACTTTCAAAATTGTAATTGATAAAAATAAATTAGCTTTTGATAATTCTTTCAAACTAAAATATCTTGGAGCTAACTTATCCGAATTGACTTTTTCTCGAATCTGATTTATGTATCTAATTACGATTTATCCAACGAGACCAATATTCATATATGTACGATAACTCCTTCAATATTTAAATATTTGACACTAATAAAATATAATTTGATAAATGTATCATTTAGTCCCTAACTTTCAAAATATTAAAATATAGTATATAAAAATTGAATTATATTTTATGAAAATTTTTGGGGTATTACATTCTCACCCCCTTAAAATATTTTCGTCCTCGAAAATTTACCCGTCACTTACCAATGCTAAGTCTAACACATGATATACATATATTATCGTAATACATATCATACTTTAACGATAAAATGAATTGCATTATTACTTAAAAAAGAGTAAAAACTTAAGCCATGCAAAAAGTTTAAGCCTCCGTTTGTTTCTCATTAAAAACTCATAAAAATGAAAAATATGACCGTTATCCATCACATCAATTTTGAATTTCTATCTCTTGTGTGAGGTTCAATAACGGCTATATTTTTCATTCTCATTTTACATTAATGAGAATCAAATGGAGTCTAAGTAAACTCATCTTCTTACCCCATAACATACATTGAATTTTTTGTTTGTGATTTTGGGTTGGAGATGACAGAGAGAATCACTTTATTTAATTATTTATCAATTACATAAACATTACATCATTAATTACTTAATTAACAAAAAAAATTACATCTTTATTAATAATAAATTAATTCTTAAACAAAACTATTAAATATAAACTAAGCAAACGTGCATTGCACGTTGCTTGCACCTAGTTCTAAAAAATAAGACTATAATTTGGGACACAAAAGGAAAACATTTTTTTTTTTTGATAACCGTGGATGTCCAGGCCAGCTTGCGCGCACCTCGACTAATCCCACGGGGCCCTAAAGTTTACAGCCGTTTCTCACCTCAGTGGCCCTGAGGGGACTCGAACCGGTGACCATTGGGGAGCAAACCCAAGACCTGACCAATTGAGCTACCCCTCAGGGTGACACAAAAGGAAAACATAACTACCTTTATGGGACAAATGTAGTATAGCTCATGTTTGAGCCACATTATTTTTTTCATTATTATTCTTCTACTCATTTTGAACCACACATTATTCAATAAAATAACATTTTTCATTACATCAATAATTTTTCCTTTTTTTTTCAACCACATATTCCCCATCACATCGGAAAAAAAATGCATTCTTTGACTCAAAATGTGCACCAAATATGGACATAATCATTAATACATTCATAAAGTGAAATATATGATAATGTCATGATACAACAAATGATCCTAATAATAAAACTTGATAAATAATGAACATGTGAAGAAGAAGAAATGTGTTGCACTTATCTTTTAGATTTGATACGGATAAATAATATACATTTATTGTGAAAAGGAAATGAAATATTCTAAAATATAGGAAGCGTTAATTTACTTTAATAAATTGTAACATTTCCTATTAAAAACATACTTTTTATTATTAATATTTGTGACTAACAATGATCCATTGGTTGAACCATTGATCTGATGACCCAATACTATAGTCATATCGAGTTTAATAACTATGGTTTAACATAAAACTCATATGATACCTATTAACTTTGATTTACGTATGATTAATCATGAAAAGAAACTTAAATGGGTCAATATTTTAATTTTCAAAACTGGAAATATTTACTAATTACCTAGATTCAATTTTGGCAAATTTCAGAAATCTTCAAAATGTAGAATGCATGATTAAACAGAATAGAAGAAAGACAATCAAAATGCACTAACAAGCTCTAACACTTGAATTTGATACTACAAATTAATATAGCTTTCTTATGGGAATCCAAATAGTTTTAACTAATTGGTATTAAAGTATTTTACTAATGAAGGGAAATGAGTAAGACATTAAATTCACCGTGAAGATTGAGGAATTGAGGACTTTGCACAGCCTCACTAGTATAGGGGGGAGGATGATAGAGTCAGTCCTGAGATTTCGGGTACCTGATGTGATATTATAAAATGATACCCACTTCATTTAACTAAAAAATATATTTCAATAGTATTATTTCGTTTTCCAAAAATATAACATTTAAATATTTTGTTCAATTTTTTACTTGTTGTGAGTAAGAAAAATACAATTAAAACTCAAAAATACCTCCCGAACTTCATCAAAATTCATGTCATCAACAAAGAACCACCCAAACCATTAATCTTCTGTTGCAATTCCATATGAGCAAACCATAAAGTCAAAAACAGTAATTACCATATGTAAATTTAGGGTTAACTTTTCCCTTTAATCGTTTGGATTTTGGGCTATTTATTGTCTTGTGGTAATTGGTTAATGAAGTTAATTGGACAATTGAGATTTTGGGCTGGTAAAATAGACATCTTAAAATATATTTTTTTCAAAAGGAAGATGGTATAAAATTAGAAAAGTAATAATTTTTTTTCAATAATATGTGAAATTAAAAAATATTAACGTAATGTTCTTTTTACTCATTTTTTTTTCGTAAATACTATGCCATATAACTTAACATAATATTAAAAATTTAAAATCAATAAAATATTTTAAAAATTATACATATAGATACACCTATAACAATTTTTTTATACTCCTACAATGCTGAAGTCTTATGCGGTCGGTCAACTCCTGCAAGGCCACCTCTGATAATAGAGTGGAGCCTTACCCTAGGCCAGTAAAAACAAAGAAGGGGCCTATAATTTCAAAGGGGCAGTGACAGTACCTTGGTTCAAAGCAGCCTGAACAAAATTTCCCTAGATGACTTTAACCCATGCAAATACCAGGGGACAATTTTCACATCCCCCTTTTCTGTTTTGCCTGTTGGGTTTCACTTTTCAGCCTTCCAGCACTAGATGACTAGTGCAAATACCAGTGACAGTACCTTGGTTCAAAGCAGCCTGAACAAAATTTCCCTAGATGACTTTAACCCATGCAAATACCAGGGGACAATTTTCACATCCCCCTTTTCTGTTTTGCCTGTTGGGTTTCAATTTTCAGCCTTCCAGCACTATTTCTTGTTTTTTTATTTCTCGTCTTGCAATTTAGTTGTTAAGGCTCACGATCCTTTTTGTTTGAAAGGGTCCAATTTCTAAAGAACTCCCTCTTCTTTCATGGGCTTGCAAGCCTTCCAGTAAGTGCAAAACAAAAAAGCCATGAATGAAAAAATGCTTACTCAAATCAGCACCACCATTACACCTGGTAGCTGTGGCTAGTCTACCAAGAGAGTTCATGATTATGCTTCAAAACAACATAATATTACCAACAAGTAGACTAACATGCTGTAATTTTTTGAGAGAGAATAAAATGAATTCACAAAGGAAATACATTACAGTTATTTCCTTCACTTATTTGTGCAACAAAAACCAAACGAAATTCCTAGTATTCCCCATAATTGAATCCATGGAAAAACTAATTACAAGTTTAAATTTTTTGGTTCCAAACCAAAGACGAAAAGTGATAAACACACAACAATTCAACTTAAATCTCTTTTAACCAAGCCATATAAAAATGATTGCTAATGCACTACGATGCTGATCGACCTACTTCACCTTTCTTCTGGAGAACATAAAAGGGAATATATCATTTGTTCAGTTATTTGAAGTGGTATGGGATTAGAAATAGTATTAGACTATTAGCTACAGAGCATTTCATACCTTCACAATAGTGATGGCTTATTGGCTTCTTTGGTAAGGTGAACTTTAAGCATTTGGACAATATTAAAAAAGAAGCTAAAATCTTGTCCATCTAACACTACATATCGAACATGCCTTAGTGGCTAAAGGAACTTGTGGTAGATGTGAATTTTAGGATTTTATTGACCCCATGGTAAACAATAGAGTAGAATGCTATGATCATATAATGAAAGCTAATCTTACGAGAGTAAATGCTACCTCTTGGAGAGATGGCAACTCTCAGTTGGAATAAGTCTTGTCCAAGTCAAAACCCCATAATCCATTTGATTTATAATTGTATGGTTGGTGGAGGTAAGAGCTCTCAAAGTTTATGAATTTATGCAGAACCTGTTGATAGAGCGAGGGGCCTTTGAGGCATTCTTTTGTAACAGAGGAGACATCCAAGGTGAATGTGAAAAATGATTAGTGTAATTGCAAGAAGGCTGCAGATACTTAACATAGTCATACTCAGTCAGGTCAGATAATTGATTCTAGATTTGGTCAAAACCATTTCTGGCTCCACTTTCTATAGGTTCTCATTTAATTCTCTTGGAAGAGTGTAGAGTTCTAGTAATTTGCTACCCATCTGAAAGCAAAAAGGCAGATTATTAGTAAATTTCATGAAGATTCCTATGAATTTTATGTCACGGCTAATACAAATGGATACACTTTCTGATTAGCAAGTGAAATTCTTCCATGTACATTTACAATTCATTAATGAATATCCAGATATAAGCCTATTTTGATAAGGATCAATTCTTGTCAGTAGCACTACAGAAAAGAATGCTACTTGGAGACAATTCAATATTATTGATTCAAGAATGCTCCATTATGCGAGGAAGAGAGCGATAGAATATATGACATAAAAATCATAACTACAGTTTTAATATCAAAAGATCATTAAATGAACTAAATTATTGAACAGATAACACGTGAATACAATATATTTTTCCTTTCTTAGAAGACTACTTCATGAAAATATAGAACTCAAGTGAAGGCAAAGTGTCAAAAGGATTTCTGGGAGTTAAACAATGCCCCAGGAAGACAAACCACATAAAAAAATATTTGACTAATGAATAATGGACCAATTCTTATAATCCATATTATGGACTGCAGGCAAATCGGAGAGACAGTACAAAGAATGTAAACTTGAAAGACAAATCCAATACAATGCAGTTGAGAACTGAACTTGAATCCATCAAAAGAATAAGCATCAAAATGAAGGAATAACTAGATATTTAACGAAATTCAGCACCATATGAGTACTTAACAGCAAGGGTTAAGAAAACATTTGGCGGACTAAATAGAATTCTGAAACACAATCATTTTTACCATCATGAGTTAAAGCAATGCAAAATCACAGTTTGTAGGCATTTCCACATGTACCAACATAAATTTGCAATTTTTATTCATTCAACATACAAGAGTCGACCCTGAGCTGTAGACAAAGTCTTTTGAGATGGATATCAGCATAGTTGAGGATGAAGTAAGAGCATCTTTGTATTCATCAATCAACTAAACTTAAATATGCTTGTTCGAGCAAAAGACGCATACCCTTGGTCTTTCTGGTTCCTTCAACCTGAGAAGACAAGAAATGAACTGTATTTCCAATTTTTGAGACATCATTAGGACACAGGAACAGAAAATTTACCAGAAGAAATAAATGAAACCCAAGCACCACTTTATAATATATAACAAGTAGAACTTCATCAATATGGAGAAATATAGGTGATCAAACAATAAGTCCAATGAAGAAAGACGCGTCAACTGGAACTTCACTTCTGAACAAGTACTCAAAACAATACATGACTTATAGAGAACTATAGAATTCATCTGAAAATGGGGAGTGCCTCATAGCCACCATGTCACCACTCCAATGTATGTTTAATGAACTGAATTGTCAGAAACTAGAATTCCAGAAAATTGGTGTAAAGGAGAGTTCTTAAACATACCTGGTTTGCCCGTTTTAGCTATTGAAAATACAAAACAGTTCTCGTCTAATTTGTATAACTTCCCCCTTGATAACAATCTTGATTGCAGGAACCATTACTTTCACATGCTGAGAATCAAATTCAGAAAAGAAACAAACAAATGAATAAGCAGATTATGTGCCTTCTAACCAATACTAGAGTGGTTGGCATTGTTGTCCTCTCTTCTAGTTCTGGACTTAGCTTCAATAACGAGAGCTTAGGCTGGTGGCAAAACAGAGATCAAAAAGGAAATTAAATGCTAAAACAGTAATATGATGAACAATAGCCCACACTACAAATTGTGCTCCTCTTCATTTGATGAACCTGTGATACATACATCAAGACAAGTATTCTTGGAATAAAATACCAGAATTCGGAGGATAAACTCAGCTAAAATAAACATCAAAAGGAATACCACACGAACAAGGATATTGTATGAAATTGTAAGGACACAAAAAAAGTAAAGACTAATCGCTAAATGTGGATGTTAATTAATCAGGCATTGGAAGAAGACGAAGAAGCCCGGGAAACAGAATTCCAAATTTGGACAGCAGCATTCCAAATTCCAGCAGACGCAACGCCAATGCCGACGGCCTGTGGGTATCCCGGTTTGGAATCCAGTTTCATTTCCAGTTGGAGCAGCCGAGAGTGGATGACGTCGAGCTTTTTAGAGGTAATATCTGAAGCAGAGTCACCTTTTTTCTTGCTTCGAGTGGTGCTAATCATTCTGAAAACAGCGTTCTGCAAATCTTGAATGACTTTGAAAGAGGCTTCTTGAGTGTCCATACCCTGCTTCTCGTAATGCGCCACCAGCTCACTCGGGCTTGGTAGTCTCCTCCTGCTCTTCTTCTGTTTCCCGGCGTCATCATCCTCCTTTTCGGCTTGTGATTGGCTCGGAAGCGGCGCTGGTGGCTGTGGTTGCTGCTCCATTGCTTCTTTCGCTCCTGTCTACAAGAGAAACAAAGAAAATCTGTTTTGGGGGACTAAATCCCTACGATTTTCGGTTCTTGTGATTGGATAGTGTCGTTAGATTAGACTGCAAACACAAAATAGCGTCTTTTGGTTTGCTGGCTAGAGCGATTTTGCCCTTGGCCAATTTTGTTCTAATTCATTTTTCCTAACTCACGTTTAATGATTTTTTGCAGAATTGCAGCGACAGTCCCTAGCCTTTTTTATTTTTGCAGATTCACCATACTTTTCTTTTTGTACCAACAAAGGTCTCTAACCTTTTAAAAATATACATTTGGAGTCCAGCTTGACACAAACCGTCAGTTGACCTAGAAAATACGAAAATTGCATATTTTGGTCATTTTAAGTAAAGGCATTTTCATTCATAACAAATTTCCCCTTCGATTTAAAAAAGTGTCCGCTAACAAGAAATAAATAAATCCACCGCCTCTACCTCCAACCCCACAATCAGAAAAAACAAGAATCGAATTTTCATCATTGTCAATCGAAAAAAAAAACTAGGAAAAACCCACCTCCCACATCCGGTTGACTGGCAGGCCATCACCTCACCTTTCATCGATAGCCTTTACCACAACCACCACATCAAATCAATAATCGCCCATAATCTCGCCATCTCTACGCACTCCTCCAATAAACTACCTACAAAATCTCTCGAAGTAGTTGTCTAAACTTTCGGTCACAATTAAAATCAAGAAAAAATTGATTTTTTTCACATAGTATTGGAGCGGAGGAAATACCTGCAAATGGCCGGTACAAAATGTCATATTTCAACTTTGACCTTTGACTAAGAAATAACATTAAAAAAATCTCAAAAGGCAAAAATACCCTCCCCATTCTAATCAACCCAAAGCTTTAAAAAAAAATATTAAAAAAAAAAAAAAAAAAAAAAAAAAAACCTGACCAAATCTAGAAAAATCCGACCACAACGACGACCAACTTTTGCTACCGGATCCGGCGCCGACACTATGAAGAAGAACGTGTTGTTTTTTTTTGCCTTCAGGTTTTTTTTTAGATTGTTAAACAATTATTTTCACATTTTTGTAGTTTATTTCATGAAAAATGCATAGATCTACATGATTGTTAGTGATATGGATGCTTATTGTAGCGATCGAGAATTTTAAAATTATATAAAATCATTTTTCTTGAAAAACGTGTCGCTAAGTTGTAACCTCAAAGTTTAAAAAATGAAAAGGTGTTCGTCTAGTCATTATGAAAGAAATTTAAATTTATTCTAATCGAGTCCAATCTCGAATATTTTAAAGAATCAAAGTAATTATCATTTATTAAATCCAAAATTTAATAATTTTATTGTACAATATTTTATTATTTCAACACGATGTTTTCACACAAAATCATCAGCCAAACCCAGCTACAAGCTCGCACGAACTGCAACCACCAACACCAAGCTGCAACCATCCATGTCCCAACTCCAGCCACCCAATCTCAAACACGAGCTAAGCCTCAACCCAACTCCCCCACCATCACCATTTTCGCCCCAGCGCCATTTCCAACCACCTATTCGAATCAACTATACCATCCCCAAGAGCACCACTTGTAGCACTTACGAAATAGACACATGAAACCACCAAACTGCAACACACGCACAAACCACAGCTACCACCCACTCGACAGCCCCTATTTTCCCCAAAATCAACACCAGGCAACCACTCCACCCAAAATCGACAACCATTTTTCACCCCAAAAGCAACCACAAAAACCAAGAAATCACAAGGTCCAAGAAACTTACCTCATTTACCGTTGGAAAAACCCGAAATCCGAACCTCCTAACTTTCGGACAGCACAATAAAATCTCCCCCAGCCACCTCCACACTCGCATGGCGCCACCATGCGACAGTGGCGCCGACACCGCCTCTCGCCGGTGGTTGAATCGAAGAAGGGGCTGAGCCCCTTTCCCTTTTTCCCCGTCGATGGCCGCTCTCTCTCTCTTTCTGCTTGTGCTCGAAAATGAGAAAGATGTGTGTGTGTGTGTGTGATATATGTTTATATAATTTTGTATATATTTTAATTTGTGAAATTACCCCTTCAGCCCCCAAGTTTAAAAGCTATTCATTTCGGTCCCTAGAAGTCCTAGTTATTAAAATCAGACCTGGAATTACTACTTTTCCACGGTCAGCCCACAAGTTCTGAAAAATCTATTTTCAATTTCAGTTTCAATTAAGCCCATGAACTTTATTCTATCATTTTAAGTTATTTATTTCAATTTTAATAAATTTTCAATTAAGCCTCTTAACTTTATTGTATCATTTTAAGTTATTTATTTCAATTTCAATAAATTTTCAATTAAGTCCCTAAACTTTATTTTATCACTTAAAAACTTTAAAATTTCGAAATACTAATTCAAAACTTATTTTCTATTTTTGGCTAGACGAAACGTACGGACGATTAAGAGTTTGAGGTTACTTCCCGCTCTACTTTTTACGTGACTCGAGATAGATTGAGGTAGGCTCGCCACCATTAATTAATTTAAATTATAATTGTATGTTTTATGTGAATTTATGTGATTTATATACTTAATGCATGAGATGAGAATATGTCATATGAGATATATGATATTATTATACTTGTTATAACTTATATGCTTTAATGCATGAGAAGAGATGAGTATCTCTTATAAGATAAGATGAGAATGTTATGCATAACTTATATGCTTAAATGTATGAGATGAGACTACCCACACCCTATGATTTTTAAAGAGCCTATGATTTTCAAGAAAGTGAGCCAATGGTGATGATGATGATATCACTGTATATTTTGCATAATTATGTGTTCAATTATTTTGTAAATTAATTATCGACGATGAGTCTATTGAGTATTTCTTCGAAATACTTATTCCATTATTTTAACAATATTTATAGATCTTGGAGACGGTCGAGTGTGATGGGCAGTGGTGGCATAAATTAAGAATCGAAGTTATTTTCTTTTGAAATTTACACATTTTGAACATTATTAATGTACCTTATTATTTCAGTTATTTAAAAAAAACGTGAGATTTGAATTTTAAAACAATTATCATAAGTTATTTAAATGAATTTTGTTGCCAATGAGATTTACCGTTATAAATGTGATGTTTAAAAGTTACTTATTTCGCAAATCTTTTTATTAAATTCAAGACATGTGAGGATGACGTGGCATTCTGGGTTAACGGAACTCGGGGCGCTACAGCTTGGTATCAGAGTCGATCTACGTTTTCTGTAGATTGACAAATTTTCAAAAAAAAAAATTCAAATTTACTACATTATTTTATTAATGAAAGTTGTCACTGCCATCATTCGATCAATCGACTCCGAAAGGTAAAAAAAGTTTATGAAGTTTAATGTTATTATATTTCGGATACTTGTTTTAACGATTTATGAGACTTAGAAGAATGAGAAAGAAAGTGTATTCGAATTAGAAAGAAAGACGGGTTTAAGCATAATTTGAAGAGTTTTTAAATTATTTTCTTTACATCCTCGTAATTTTAATTAAGAGAGATGAATAAATCCTAATTGGACTTTGCATAATTGGTTTATGACATAACACCCATTCGTAGAAATGTACACAGTGACGCAAAACAAGTTATTAGAGATTATGACCGCTTCAGGCCTAGACTTGATTGAACAATTGCTCAACACATAGAGCAGTTGAATATCGTACGTGATCGATCCATACAACATAGCTACGTGACATGTAATCGCCGGTCGATTCATCACTTACTGTCGACTTTTCAAAGTGACTATGCGAAAGTAGCTCGTAGCATATACATAGATGTTCTTGTGTCACCTAATGTGGATATAGAGTATGACACCTTCTGCGTGAGATTCGTAGCATATTGACCAATGTACTTTGAGCACCGCTTTGGGGTTGCACTTGAAGGAGAGCCAGAACATGAGCCAATGTTCAAGCTCGAACCGGGGCAAGAAGATGAGTTAGCACTCGAGGGCGATCCCGATGAGGAACTCGAAGAAGAATCAGAAGAAGACACTGACCCAACACTAGGAGAGTCATTGGACGCCGAATCATGTGTAACCGAATGGGAGTAAAGAAATAGAATCAAGAGTATGTTTGATATTTTATTGTATTAAAAAAAATTAGATTTTAACAAATTAGAAAATTCTTATTTTGTCTTTTAAATGTTATTAATAAGTAAATAAATCAAATAAATCAAATATTTATATAATTAAATATTTTACTTAATAGAATAAAATTTTCATACTTCACTATTTTACGAAATTGAAAAATATTTATATAATTAAATATTTTAGGTAATTGAATAAAATCTATATAATAAATAAATATTTTAGGCAATTGCATAAGATTTATATAATTCAATATTTTACGTAATTCTATATTATTTATATAATTAAATATTTAAGGTAATTGAATAAAATTTATATAATGAATAAATATTTTACGTAATTGAATAAAATTTATATAATTAAATATTTGACGTAATTCTATAATATTTATATAATTAAATTAATAAGTTTAATTTGAGTATCGAGCAATATTAAATATTAAATTTTAACACATTAGAAAATTATTATTATTATTTTAAATTTTATTAATAATTTAATAAATCGAATATTAAAAATATTTATATAATTAAATATTTTACGAAATTGAATAATATTTAGATAATTAAATAAATAATTTTAATTTCATAATTACCAATATTAGACATTATATTTTAATGAAATATTCTTTATGACGGAATTAGTAAAATTATTTTTACCTTTTATTTTTGAATCTAATTATTTCTTTTGTGTAGTTGTTATAAATCAGTTTACTTAATTTTATGAGATTATGTTGTATTCAATTATCTTATGTTCGATGTGCTAATATTTAAATTATTTTTTTGCAGCATGAAATATCACTTGGACTTGGCATTGAGACATGTGCTTGGTAAAGCTACCTGTAATGGTAACTTTGGCAGTTACACTATCGTGTTGGAGCTGTTGGATGAGCAGCATGCAGATATGCTACGACGTTCATTTCTTTGGCCCCTGTACGAGTTGAGAGGTGTACAGTTCTCAGGGCAGATCATCGATGCCCTACTGTGTCGGTTGCTGAGTCCAGTCGACGACGATGCCTTCCACTTCGACCTCGGGGGCAAGGTCGCTAGTTTTTCCATGTTCGAGTTTACCCTGATCACTGATTGGAGGTTACGGGTGATGATGTCGTAGGGATATTGTCGAGGCTCGGGGGAAAGGCATGAGAGGCTTGTGCAAATATATGTGTTCCAGTTATCGTGAATCATCATAGCATAGCCGTGAAGATTGTTTTTGATAACTCCACGATGTATGTGTACGACTCCGACCATTCATGCCTGACACAGGGCTAGCTCGAGAAGTTCTTGGAGCCACTTGCAGTGATTGTTCCGTTGATGGCTGCTCGAGCGGGTGTGAATGTTAATGATAGGCTAGCCATCATGTGAGACTAGTGTTCTAAATAGCGCGCCAAGGCCTGGGCATAGCCGTACCTTGGCGCGATGTGTGGCCTGGCGCCTTATTTGGCGGTCAACGTGCCTTATTTAGTGTTGACCGCCAGTTAAAGTGCGCCAGACTCAATTATGTGCGCGTATACGCGCTTTTTAATTTTTTAATTTTATTTTTCAATTCTTTGAAGTTAAAATTTATTAAAGGCTAATTTCTTCAATTTACCCTAATTTAAAACAACCACTAAAATAAAAAAAAAATCTCTTCTCCATTAAAGATTTAGATAATATTAAATTCTTATGCTATTTCTTTACTATTTTATATTTAAATTTAAAACTTATTTTTTTTGTTGGAAACTTTGAAAAAATATATAAAGTTTCTATAAATTTGTTTTAAATGTTTAGTAAGTATTATTTTTAATTATTAAATTATTTTTTGATTGATTAAAAATTAAAATGATATTAAAATAAGAAAAGCCTTTTTAAGCTTTTTTTACGCATAAGCCTCGCATAATCTCGCCTAGCCCTTAACTTGGCCTCCACGCATTGTCATGCATTACGCCTTTTAGAACACTGTGTGAGACTAGACGACGGCGAGGCAATCGAGATCGTAAGTATTCAGATTTATTTTTTAACTTTGAAACTCGATTTTTATCGAACTAACACGTTTATTATTCCATTGCAGTGGCGATTGCGACATTTTTGAAATAAAATACATTGAATTTTTTAGTATAGAACATATGGTTGATGGAATCAACCAGACATGAATACAAGTTTGGAGGAATAAATTAGCCTGTGATTTGTGGGAGTTCGTGTGTGATCCGTAAACGTTGTACATTTATTTCATACTTGTAAAAATTGTAAATTGATTTTCGTTTATTTATTTGTATGAAATCATTGAATGATGTTCATTTTTATCAAATTAGTAAATTATATTTATATAATGAAATAAGAAATTTTTAATTTGATATTTATCAAAATTAAATATTAAGTAAATCGTCAGGTTTTATGGGACGAGAATCAAGTCACTTCCTCGCCTTATCTTGAATTTTATGAAGGTTATGGCACCACCCACTCAGACCGACATTATCCGGGAATTGCTCAGAACGGTGCAGGAAATGAGACAGATTCCGCAGCCGGTAAACCCCAACCCTATTGTACCAGTGATCGAACAATTCAGAAGGTATAGCCCGCCTACGTTCGACGGCGGAAATGGGCCACGGCAGTAGAAGAATGGCTCCAGGCCATTGAAAAATTTTTTAAGCACATAGCCTGCCCGGAATTCAAGAAAGTGGGTTGTGCCGAATTTATGTTGACTGGAAGAGCGGGATTTTGGTGGGAATCCGCATCCCGCACAAGGAGCGAGGAACAACAGGCAGCCCTAACTTGGGACGATTTCAAGGAAGAGATCAGGGACAAGTTTTTCCCACAAGCTCTTCGGGATCACAAGGAGACCGAATTCCTGCGACTAGTGCAAGGAGATATGGATATAGTCGAGTATGAAAGGAGGTTTGAAGAGCTATCACGTTATGCTCCACATCTGGTGGAAACAGAGTTCAAAAAGGCCCGTAGATTTGAGAGAGGTCTAAGCTCCGATGTCCGACAAATTGTCAGTTCACACGAGCTGCCAACCTACCGGGAAGTAGTAAGGAAGGCTCAAGCAGTAGCCTATGCCGGTGGGAGAACAGTAAGCCAAGGACCCCAGTATGAGCAGAGAAACCTGGGCAAGAGAAAGTGGCAAGGTCCGAGCCGCAACCAGAACCAGAACAGGAACCAACCGTTCGTCAAGAGGCCCAATCCGGGGCCAACAGAGAGACAGATGCCCAATATCATTTCTCCCTGCCCTAAGTGCCAGAGAATGCACAAAGGAGAATGCCTGTTTGGAAAGGGAGTCTGCTACAAGTGTGGCCAATCAGGTCACTTTGTATCGGACTGTCATGCTCAGCCTGCCCAGGGTTCCCATCAGAGGATGAACCCAGATCAGAACCGGAAGGGGAAGGCAAGGGTGTTCGCTATGGATGCAGCCGAGGACTCCGACGTGATTGCAGGTATACTAGTTACTCTAGTACTCTTGTACATGTCTTAACTGCTTTCCATACCGTATTTTTCCTTCCCATAATGAGCATGATAATATGATATCAGGTATACTATCTATTTCTGGGATACCTGTATATGTTCTGATAGACTCGGGAGCCACACATTCATTTATATCAGATGCATGCTTAGAAAGACTGAACCTGATAGGAGTAGAGACTGGTAGTACTCTCGAGGTTAGTTTGCCGTCAGGAAGCACTATCGACACTAATAAGATAGCCAAGGCCGTACAAATAGATTTTGACGGTCAAGTTTTGGAGGCAGACTTGAATATTATTCGAATGAAAGATTTCGATATTATTCTGGGTATGGATTGGCTCAGTGCCAATCGTGCCGCAATTATGTGCCACGAGAAAGAAGTCATTTTTCGCAAGGACGGTGAAGAAGTATTCAGGTTTTACGGGACGAGAATCAAGTCACTTCCTCGCCTTATCTCCGCTTTACAAGCCAAGAAGTATTTAGCCAAGGACGATTGTCAGGGCTTTTTGGTCAGTTTGCAAGACAAGCCCGTAGAGGAGATTACCTTGGAATCTGTACCAATAGTATGTGAGTACGGCGATGTTTTTCCAGATGATCTACCAGGTACTCCACCGGATAGACAAGTGGAATTTTCTATCGACTTGGTACCAGGAGCTGCCCCTGTTTCCAAGGCTCCGTACCGTATGGCGCCAAAGGAATTGCAAGAACTGAAAGTGCAATTGGAGGAATTGCTAGATAAGGGTTTCATCAGACCAAGTGTATCTCCATGGGGAGCGCCCGTTCTGTTTGTAAAGAAGAAGGATGAAAGTATGAGAATGTGCATCGACTATCGAAAACTTAACAAGTTGACGATAAAGAATAGGTATCCTCTCCCCAGGATCGAGGACTTATTCGATCAGTTGAAAGGCAAAGCTATTTTCTCCAAGATCGACTTGAGATCTGGCTACCATCAGTTAAAGGTTTCGCCAACGGACGTACCAAAGACAGCGTTCAGAACACGATATGGACATTACGAGTTCGTAGTGATGCCTTTCGGACTCACGAACGCACCGGCGATATTTATGGATTTGATGAACAGGGTTTTCCATCAGTATCTCGATAAATTCGTTATTGTTTTTATCGATGACATACTAATCTACTTCGTAGATTCGACACAGCATGAAGAACATCTGAGGATTGTATTGGAAACGCTGAGAGCAGAAAAGTTGTACGCCAAATTCAAGAAATGTGAATTTTGGCTTGAGAGAGTAGGTTTCTTGGGTCACGTTGTTACAGCCAAGGGTATCGAAGTTGATCCTTCTAAAGTGGAAACTGTAACGAAGTGGCCGACACCTGCAAATGTTGGAGATGTGAGGAGTTTTCTTGGATTAGCCGGATACTATCGGCGATTCATAGAAGGCTTCTCTAAAATAGCAGGCCCTATGACTCAGTTGACAAGGAAAGGAATTAAGTTTCTGTGGACCGAACAGTGTGAGCAAAGCTTCCAGAAACTTAAGAACAGACTCGTCTCAGCACCAGTGCTGACTGTACCGATGGGTCTGAGGGTTTCGTTATTTACAGCGATGCATCCAAACACGGCTTAGGTTGTGTATTGATGCAAAACGGCAAAGTGATCGCCTATGCTTCAAGACAGTTGAAGCCACACGAGAAGAATTACCCGACTCACGACTTAGAGCTCGCAGCTGTAGTGCACGCTCTTAAGATTTGGCGACACTATCTATATGGTAGTAAATGTGAGATTTACACCGATCACAAGAGCCTCAAGTATTTCTTCACTCAGAAGGAATTGAACATGCGACAACGTCGATGGCTAGAGTTAGTAAAAGATTACGACTGCACCATTCTTTACCACCCGGGTAAAGCAAATAAGGTTGCCGACGCTTTGAGCAGAAAGGACGCCGGACAGTTATCAGTTTTGGGATTAACGCAAGATCAATTAATTCGAGATTTTCAGAATTTAAGGATTGAAGTGCGAGCCCCATCAGTCCAAGGACCTATCAGATTGGAAAATTTGACCGTGAAACCAGATTTGAGAGGTCGGATTGTGACGGCTCAAGTCGAAGATAAATTTCTAGAAAAGATCAGATCCGAAGTTGGAACTGGCAAGAGACTAGGTTTCGAGATTGCCGCTGATAAAGCACTTATGTTCAGAGGGCGTCTCTGTGTACCGAAAGATGAGCATATTAGAAATGAGATTTTGACAGAAGCTCATTCAGCACCATATGCATGCCACCCAGGAGGGACAAAGATGTATCGTGATTTGCGTAATACCTTTTGGTGGAGAAACATGAAGGGTTGCATTGCAAAGTTCGTATCTCGATGCATGACGTGTCGTAGTATGTCTATCACAGAATCAATGTTTGCTTGTTACTTGTTCATAAATATTTAAATCTCCAATTTTGAGTGTACATCTTTCTCAACTTCATAGAGGGAAACTGTAGCGACCGCGAACTTTTAATTATTATAAATTAATTTTCTCGAAAAACGTGTCGCTAGAACGTTAACCCTAATTTTTAGAGAAGCGCGTTCGTCTAGCCGTTATTATATTGAATTCAAATGTTTTCGATCGAATCCGATCCCGAATAATAATTTTATTATCAATTTCGAATTATTTTATTTAAATCCAATTTTTATTAATTTCAAGTCCAAATACGAAAGCCCAATTATTCAAGCCCAATTATTTAAAATCCAATTTAATATAAGTCCAATACTTTATACTTTAAGGTCCAATTTTATTAGTCCAATTCTATTTGTCTTAGCCCAATTTTATTCAAGTCCAACTAGAAAATCACTAAACCCAACTTTTCAGCCCAATTAGTTTTTTTTGGGATTTGTGCCTTAATTCTACCCCTATTCATACCCCACTCACTCACACAATATTCAATTGGTAAGAAAATTTGTCTATCTCTCCTTTTCAATGTGTCCAATGTGAGACACCATTGATGCTAGGAAATTCATTTCTAGCATCAACAGTGAACTCAACAATGAACAATGCAGTTCACATTTCATCCGCTGCAATGTCACTGCAACTCCATTCAAAAACCGAGACCAACAATTCTGCAACACCACCAACCTACTGCAAGCTCACTGCAAGACAAACCGAGACCACCACCATCTCCTTAACTCAATACTCACTGCCAACATCAAACCAACATCCTCACCATCCAGTCACCATGTTGCACGACGCCAAGCTTCAACACCTCCAACCCAAAACACCAAAACCGAGAGCACAACTCCAAACCCGAAAGCAAAGCCATAGCCACCAACCTCACTTCACCCAACTCAGCAAGACAAAGTAGCTGTAACCTCCAAACCCGAGACCACGAACACCCATTCACCATTTTCATCCCCAAGTAACAACACCAAAACTGCAACTCCAACTTACCAACGAGCCCCAACTAACCTCCATAACCGAGAGCAATACACCACTCTCATGCTCACGGCACCTCCACAATCGAGGAAACTGAGACTTCAAGCACCACCACCAACCCACGTCAAACCACCCAAATTCCACCAGACCGAGAACAAATCGCCCAAAACCCCCAAGCAAAACCCAAACCAAGAAAATAAATCAAAACCCAATACTTACCTCAACCGAATCCCTAGCCTCGGACCGACCTCCAAACCACGCCAATAGCCCACCTCCCCACTCGCCACAAGCCCGGCGCCACCACGAGACGGTGGCGCCGCCCCTTCGCCGGCGCCGCCGGACCGGGGGGAAGGGCTCTGCCCTTTCCCCTGCTCTCTCTCTCTCTCTCCTTTCGATTTTGGAATTTTGGAGCGAGAAAGAGTGATATGTGTATATAAATTATGTTTTATATTTTGAATTTTGCCTTTTAAGCCCCAAGTTTTTAGTTGATTTATTTCAGTCCCTTAATTATTTATGTTTTAATTTCAGCCCTTACATTTCCTATTTTCAGTTTAAAGGTTTAGTTATTTCAGTCCCTAGTTTATATAAGTTATTATTTCAGCCATTTAATTTTATTTACAGCTTTTATATATTTACAGTTTAGTCCTTAACCTATTAAAAGTTATTATTTCAGTTTTTAGCTTTTATTTTCAGCTTTATTATATTTACAGCTTAGTCCTTAAACTATTAAAAGTTATTATTTCAGTTTTTAACTTTTATTTCCAGCTTTATTATAATTACAGATTAGTCCCTAAACTTATGAAAGTTATTATTTTAGCCCTTAAAGTTTTATTTTCAGATTTAATAAATTCCACTTTAGCCCATAAACTTTATTTTATCATTTTTAGCCATTTATTACAATTCCAATAATTTTCAATTAAGTCTTTAAACTTAATTTCAACACTTTAAAACTTTAAAGTTCGAAATACTAATTCAAACTTATTTTCTATTGGCTAGACGAAACGTACGGACCACTAAGAGATTGAAGCTACTTCTCGCACTATTTTCACAAACTCGATATATTGAGGTAGACTCGCCACCATTAATTAGTTTAAATTATAATTGCATGCTTTATGTGGATTACGTGATTTATATGCTTTAATGCATGAGATGAGAATTTATCATATGAGATATATGATGTTATTATGTTTGTCATAACTTATATGCTTAATTGCATGAGAAAGAAGAAAATCTCTGATGAGATAAGATGAGAATGATATATGATGTTGTTATGCTTGCCATAACTTATATGCTTTAATGCATGAGAAGAGACGAATATCTCTTACGAGATAAGATGAGAATGATATATGATATTGTTATGATTGCCATAACTTATGTGCTTCATCCGCACAAGAAAGAAAGACTACCCACACCCTATGATTTCAAAGAGCCTATGATTTTCAAGAAAATAAGCCAATGATGTGTTTGAATGCACGAGAAAGACTACTCACACCCTATGTTTTCAAAGAGCCTATGATTTTCAAGAAAATAAGCCAATGATGTGCTTAAATGCACGAGAAAGACTACCCACACCCTATGTTTTCAAAGAGCCTATGATTTTCAAAAAAATGAGCCAAAGAAGAAGATGATATCACAATGTATATTGCATAAGTGTGTATTCAATTATTCTGTAAATTAATTATCGGCGATGAGTCTACTGAGTATTTCTTCGAAATACTCACTCTGCTATTTTTTAACAATATTTGCAGATTTCGGAGGCGATCGCGATTGATCCGGCAGTGGTGGCATAGAAAATTTGACTATCAAAATTATTATCTCTTTGAAGTTTTTGTATTCGAATATTGATAACATTTTGACGTTTTCCGCTATTTCTAAAATATGATATTTAAATTTTTAAATTTCTATGAATTTTACTTGTCGATACAGTTCTTCAATTACAAATGTGATTTCAAAATTAGGTTATTTCCGCGAAAATTGATTTTGAAATTAGGGCAAAAGACGATGATGTGGCAATCCGGGTTAACAGAACTCGGGGCGCTACAGAAACCCAACACTAAACACCTTGATACCCGTGAGTTATGGAGCTGAACTTTCAACTTGAGATATACTTGATGTTACATGTGTTAGGGTTAGCGGTAAGATGGCTATGGCTTGACACACATTCACACATTTGGCATGAGTCTTTGACGTCTTGATAATCATGACATTGTTAATTTTGTGTGGTATTGAGTTTGAAGAGGGCATTGCATGTGGTTAAATTAGAACTTAACAATTTCAATTGTGATATAGACTAGTCATTCATTCATCTTGTTTTGCATTAAATTGCTAGGAACTAGTAATAAGCAAGTTGGGGGTGTGATAATAGCACATTTTTTACATTTTTTTATCTATTAATATACGCGTTTCTATGATTATTTGACACCTAAATACACTAAATAATTCTATATCTTGGTTTAGGTTGCAAATGGGTGAAAATGGTGGAAAATGGAAGAAACAAATGAAAAATGATTAAAATGGAAGAAAGTGAAAGTTTAGGGACTGAAGAGAAAATACTCTAAACTTGTTTCCAACCTTGTGATGAAGATTCGAGAGCATTAGAGGTCAACGGGATGAAGAAATGAGTCAAATGGATGAAATATAGCCAAAACATGATCACAAATCAGCTTTCAAGTTGAAAGGTTTCGCACCAATTTTCAGTCTCATATTAAGACCAGTGCTTGACATGGAAAACGATCGAATTTGAAGATAGTCTCTGAAGAAAGGTTGTATCCATTTGAGTTATCTTTCCAACGTAACTTGAATCAGCTCAATTGGACATCGGAATGGAAAGTTATGACCCAAACATGCTGTA
The DNA here is from genome assembly GCA_019097785.1 of Fraxinus excelsior. Classification (NCBI taxonomy): domain Eukaryota; kingdom Viridiplantae; phylum Streptophyta; class Magnoliopsida; order Lamiales; family Oleaceae; genus Fraxinus; species Fraxinus excelsior. Next base: position 19,644,088 of record CM032639.1, on the reverse strand, counting down.
AGGTGTGCGCCTCGCACCAAGAATGCCTTGACTGATGCTGCCCAATTCCTTAAGGCGCGCGCCCTAGCTTACACTAGGCACGCACCTCAAGCCAAAACGCGAACTTTTTCCTGTTTTCTTGTTTGATTGAAACACATATGGAAACCTAATTTTCCACTATATTTAAGCCCCAAAACGTTTCAGAACGCCCATATTCATCTCCTATCACTTTTTTGTCAAATTTGGCTTAAGAACTCCATGGAAGGCTAAAGGAATTTGTGAAGCCACGAAGGAACTCGGTTAGATTTGTAAATTTTTGTCTTTTCTTGCATGTAATGCGCTTTACATCGTTAAACAATTCTAGGGCTAGATTTCTTATCTATATGGATGTGTTTTGAAGTTTGTTTAATTTATATTAGATTTTCATGGATCCAATCACATTTTTTCCATTGAACAATTGAAGTATTTATTGAATTTCAATTCCAAATCCCCTATTGGTGTAATCATTTACCATTATATGCCTTATGTATATGATTGTTTTTTGGATATGATTTCAATAGATTAATGTGGTAATATGTTGTGAAAGAAATCTAGGTTTGGAATTACTATGGAATTGAATAGGGCTTGAATGCTATATTTTCCAATTAAAGTGTTGAGACAAAAACCTTTAATTGAGTATATTCATGCATAATTGACATTGATTGAACCAATCTAATCGAGGGAATTCCGGTGCTTCACTACTTTATATATTGATTCAAATTTCATCAATTTTACACATTGATATTAAAACCTTGTTCGAATTAAAGACATCTTTCACAAATCACGAAAACCCTAGCTTTTGATCATTTGAATAAATTTTCATCTCCATGTGGATACGACATCCCAAAGGTACACTACAACATCACGTAAATCTTTGGGCGTAATCACCATGCTTCATGAAAACTCCCTAATTCATCCTACTGAAAGGAGGATATCTCGTGTTATATTTTAGTTATTTTTTACAATGGAAAGTATTTTGTGACGAATTTCAGTACGAGATCATTCCAGGTCCTAATGCTTCCAGCGGGTAGGGTATCTAACCATTCTCTTGCTCCATATCTGAGTGTATGTGGGAAGAGTCTAAACTTGATTGCTTCATCAGATACTCCATGGAAATTGAAATTTTGGTACATGTCCAAAAGCGTAAGATGTGATTGTGTGGATTCTCATGAGGTTTTTCATAGAACAATTCTCCATTCTAGTACAATAAAATGATGTTTGTCCTCAGCTGAAAGTTTGGTTTCCACATGGAGGATAAACAATGCTTGATTGATTTGGTGTAACAAGTGGTGTGATGAATTATCCAAGTGACAAATCATCTTCATCAATCTCGATTGATTGTTCAACCCGAGCCGGTTGCACTTCTCGATTTTGTTCTGCCATGATGTTATCTCGTTATTGCCTAATTCCATGGTTGAAAGTGTGTTCGATTCCTGGATCAAAGAGTACTAAATTACCTACTCTTGAATTTCGCAAGCAAGGACACTTGCAATGAAAATAAAAACAAACACACACAACCCTAAACTAAAAAAACAAAAACAAAGGGAAAAAAAACTAAATCAAAACTAGAATTAATTAAAAATTTAAACCAAATAAACTAGTCCACGACAACGGCGCCAAAAACTTATTCGTGAAATTTCATAAGTGTACGGAACGTGACAATTAATAAAGTGAGTTTATCAAGTCTGAATATCGTCTCATAGAAATGACTATCTGCTATAAATTTTTAAACTAACCAAACTTCAATTTAAATTAAAAATAACTAATGATCAAATCAAGTTTTGTTTTCTAAGCGAAATTCTAATAAATAAAATAACGAACTCAAATTAAAATTGTAAATAAAATTATGTGATTGGATAGTTATGATTTTCGATTTCACTTAAGTTATTTATCATACATTTAATTCTAATTTATTCAACCATTTTTCATACGTTGCAACGATCAAATTAACCTATTGTATTTAGTTATCTCTCTCGAGCAAAACTAATTCTATTCCTATGCACTAAATTATTATTTCTATGTAAATTCACACACATATGAATGTATTAATCTATAAGAATTTAACAAAGATAGCATAACTTATAATTATCTCTCGATCTCTTATAATGTCTATATTAATTATTGCACAAGCTAGAATTATACATCACCTCTTGGTCTCAGTATTATCCCTAAATCAATTAATTGTTGAGCAAACAATTAAAGCATTAAACACACAATAATTAATTAACAAGTATTAAGATGACATGAAAATCTTAAAATTAAATATATAATAAAAATCTCAAGCTACATCATCAATTCTAATAATAAAATATTTAGCTACTCATAATGTTGAATTTAAACACGCAAAAGTGGAAAAACGTCACCAAAAATTGATGAAACATGAAAATTCCTGGCTAAAATTGAAGCTGCCTCCTTTTCTTCTTCATTTTTTTTTTTTTTTGTCTTTTTCTCCGCTTGACTCTTCTTTCCTACCTTTTCCTGCTTTTTTTTTTTCTCTCTGCCGCATGTCCTCCAAAACTGCTAACCACTTATGCGTGTGTGTGTATATATATATATATATACAGCACATGCTTCTTCTCTCTTGCTGCCGGTTTTTTTTTCCTTCTGCTCAAGCTCAGGCTCCTTCCTCCTCTTGTTAGGTATAAAGATATGTGTATATATAATATATCAAAGCAAATGGGCCTGTTTTCTAAATTTCAGCCCAATGTTATCTTTGTTTATATATTTAATTTCAAATCGCCAAATTTTGTATCCAATGAGAAGTCCAAATTGAGGCCCAATTAATTGCTTGCTTCCAAGTCCTCGTACTATGAATTTTTCCATTCTTTCACTATTTTGCATTATTTTCTTCAATTCTTCATTGAACACAAAGTTTCACCTACAAAATGTAATTTAACATAAATTAGGTAGAATTTTATTCAAAAGACAACAAAATATCATGATTTACCGCCTCGAATAAGTATAAAAATTACACTTATTATACACTCCAAACTTGACTTTTTGTTTGTCCTCAAATAAAACTAACACTTAACAAACACACAAACATGCAATATTGATTACCTAATTGATTGTCAGCCAATCAAGTAATGCAAAATGATTTAGCTAGCTAACCTGGCTTTTTAATTTAAGATTGAAATCATAATATTGAATCTACAACTTTAAAATCAAAATACAGAAATTAAAATATACTTTTTCAATGTAAAATCGAAGTGTGTGTGTGTGTGTGTGTGAAGAATTAAGCATCACATTATGAAGTTATAAGTTGTTTCAATTCCCGAACTCTCAAGGCTTGGACTTTCAAATAATTTGCAAAGTCCAGGGGCGGTTGCACCCGATGATTGAAACTGACTGTGTTGGAGGCAGTTTCGGAAAAACTAATTCATGAGGCAATGCCAGGCTAGACGGCAGGTATTTAGCCAAGTTTGTTAGGTCCCTATTTGTAATTGGCTATTCCTTACCCAAAATGAAAGTAATAAAGTTGTAATTAAAGTCAAAATAATTAAAGGTTGGCAATATAGTCCGTGGAAGAGTAAAAAATGTCTAAAAAGATCACATATGATCAATGGAATGCAATTAAAAGTTAAAGGAGTGGCAAAGATTGCACAAGTCATACTTCAAATTTCAGTCACAAGTTGTGATGTATTTTTCACGTAGAAAACATTTGAACCAAAAAAATGATAGCCATTTGAGTTAGTTTTTCAACACACTTTGAATCTTCTCAATTCGATGTCGAGAAAGTTACGATGAAAATATTGACGACTACCAGAGACCGCTTGTTGGCCGCTCGATAGGCGCTCAAGCAACGGTGTTATCCGAGAAACCCTAGTTTCATGGTTTTTGCTAATTTTCTAATCTTATTTAACCTCAAACACTTCATATTATCCCTACTACCTTAAAAGAGAAGATTCATCCTCCACTGTTCATTCTTAAAATCGAGGTTTTACACCAATTTGGTTCCAATTTGTTTTTCAACTATTCACATTCGCCTTTTTTCTCGGTTCACACCGGCAGCAGCTCTCCAAAATTTTCTTGATCCTACTGCGACTTGCTACTCTTCATCGTGTTATTCAACTGGGGCATATAGGTTTTCTCTTTAATTTCGGTTAAATGGAATCAAAGGAATGGAACTGTTTTTAAGAAAACTTTGGATTGCTGATAGTAAAATTAAATAAAAACAATACTTTTTTATTTTATTTTAGTTTATAGTATTGGAGATTCAACCTTGGGCTTAAATAAGGGTCCGTTTGATATGCTCCATTTTCCATGGAAAATAGAAAATATTTTCCATTTTTCAACTTTTGTAATGTTTGATTGGCAAAATTTTCCCGGGAAAATATTTTCCAACTTTTCAAATTTTCCACATTTTTGAGGAAAATAAATTATTGATGTTTTGGTGGGAAAATATTTTCCAACTTTTCAATTTTATTTTTTTTTTACAATTGAAAAAAATTCTAAACACAATGGTAAAGAAATTTCACTTTTATTGACAATTTCCATGCAAAACAAAGCCAAACGAATGGTATTCGATATGATTTTTTTTTTTTGGCAATTGGAACAAATTCTAGACCCAATGGTAGAAAACATTATCACTTTAATGGACAATTTTCATAAAAAAACGAAGTCAAACGGATACCAAACTTTCAATATTTTCCCTGGAAAATTATACCAATCAAATACAATTAATTATAATTCCCAGCAAAATAATTTGTAAGAAAATCTTTTCCCTGTAAAACATTTTATTTCCACCCATTTTCCACATTTCTATCAAACGGACCCTAATAGGAATTCTATAGTTCAATTGCTAAATTCTCTTTATTCTTTATATTAGGTCAGTGGTAGAGGTTGGAAGTTTTTCTATTTTGTGTCATAGGTGGCGTATCGTACCTCCATATCGCCATTGTGAACCAATTCCTTGTCTATGGCTACTCCGTACGGATTATTGCTGACAATGGATGTCTGTTTCTAGAATTACTTCATTTATGGTTTGACAATTACATTTTATGGCCACTATTTCTTCTTGAGTTTTATCTATGTTTTTCTCCCTTAACCATTTCATTTCATTTTCTTTTATTTTCTTTACATTTTTTCTTATTTTTTTTCTCGAATCTCTCAATTCTAGCTTGTTTGTCTTCCCTAATTTTCTTCCTCATAATCTTCGTATTCCAATTAATCCAACTTTCGATGAAAAAACATTTACTTTCTGAATTTCAATAATATTAGTTTAGAAATTATATGGTTGTGTGTAATTTTTGGTCAACGAGGATTGATCGTAATTTATTGATTTGGGTTTTAGTATCATTTGATGGATGTAGTCGAAGCATTCAAAAGGGGAACTTTTTTATCAACTGATTTCTCGGATCCAGTGTCAGGGATGGTGACTTTATTTAAATTTTGTTTTTGGGAGGTCAGAGAATCTTTATCCTAATTGTCGAATTTTCATCTGCTGTAATCTGGGTTTCTTTTTTTTTATCCTAAGATTCCGTTGAACTTGAAAAAAAAAAAAAAAAAATCAGGTTTTGGATGTTGGAGGTGCTATTGGAATTTGGGGAATTATTGAATTAAATCAATTGCCATGGTGCATGCTGCGAGTGGAAAATTGAAGCTTGGGAGGAAAATAAAAATAGCAACAGCTTCAATTTTTTGAGTAGTCATTCTGATTCCAAATGCCTTTTCATGTCATGTCACCAATAAAGCAAAAATAGTTGAAAATATTAGATTCATTTTCATGAGTACAATGTGTATAAAACTTCTATCTGTTTAGTGCTCACCCTTCATATATTAATTGGGGTTTATCTGGTGATGACACTTTCTAGAGCACTGGATGGATTTACATCGAGGTGCAAAATCAAATAACATTTGTATTCAATGATAAGTTCACATTATGTTACTGTAAAAATCTAATTTTCATTTGTATGGTAGCTGAAGAATTCTAAACTTTGTGTAAAGGTTGATCTCTTGGAAATTGTTTTATACTGCAGGTTACATTGTCGTAGATACAACTTTGCCTTTCAGCAACAATAATCACAGTACAATTCTATGTGTCAAACCAATTGTCGGACATCATGTAAAAGAGCTCAATTTGTTGTTCAAGGTTTTAATTTATCACACCACGAGTTATGTTTATTATTTAATGTGTGATTTTTTTTTCTTTTTAGTTTCAACACTTACTACTCGCCCCTCTAATATTCAGAAATTATTATGACATTTCCATTGGACATTGTGTCAAAACCAATGAAGTGATATATGTAATTGTTAAACCTTTGTTTGCCAGGTTACTATGCTCCCTAGAAGGTAGTTATCAAAAATCTTGTAACGACTCGTTAGAACATGTTGAAGGCGTTAAGGGATTGTTCAGTGACCGAACTTTGCCCGTTCTACTTCTGCAGTTATTGGGAGAGGCTTCATCAATGTTATGATTTTTTTAGTGTGTATGTCGTTTTTCATATTTACTGCATGCATCAGTTTGTGCATCATCACTTATATGTCACCATTGAAATGTACTTGCTAACCTTGGTATTCTATATGAAATTATTCAAGTTGAAGATCATGGTCTCAATAGTAGCTTCTTTCCATTCATAGTTGGTGAGGACGATGTTTGCACTAAGATCTGTACGCTTGAGAGTAAAGTAGAATTGGCTGTAAAAGATTCGTTCCTCCGAGGCACTAAAAAATTAGAAGCACACAATCAATCCATGGATTTCATCCATGAAATGGGATGGCTTCTTCTGATAAATAGTTTGAAGTCTAGGTTGGGGCACTTGGATCCCAACTCAGATCGTTTTCCTTTTAAATAGTTCAAGTACCTCATGAGATTTTGTGTTGGCCATGATTCGTGTGTCATTGTAGATAAACTCTTGGACATTTTTTCAATGGAGTAGTTGGTGCATGAGAGCAGTCTTTTTTTCCTTCACCAAGCGGATGAACTTATCGATGAAACAAAAGTGAAAAAGCAAGTAAAAATAATTACAGCTTATTGTTATTGTTATGACATGTTTCGTCAAGGCAACCTATTTATTCTTTGCCTTACTGAAGCTATAATTTCGTCCTTCCAAATGGACTTTGATGTCTTTATTTTCTAATTTCCTTCACAATATTTGCAGAAGAGACAAAATTTCCAACATCTACATTTTTGGAGGTTTCTTTCATAATTTTCGTAAATATGTATTTGTTCTTCTCAGTTGATGGTAATTTTGTATGTTAAATACTCACTTCGCTTCCTAAATACTCATTTAATGTACATCTCTCTCGTGAATCCTTGATATTTAACACTAATATTACCTTCAACAATATTCAAGCCATGCATTGCATGGTCACTGAGATTGATAACTCTCGATCTTTCTTGAATAATGTATTAAAAGACTCCGCATTATTTGATGACATCATGTTGTATCGGCATCCTGGAAAATATGATCACGTCTAGTGTTCAATCCCTATTTTTGTCAGAGACTCCCATGCCAGTAATGATTTACTTCCTATTTTCATCATGAACTTATTACACTATTCAACACTATAAGCTTCGGCCGCTCTCCTGAACAATGAAACGATGCATTTGCCCCGATACTTACTCTTCGGGTTGCCTTGTATATGGTACATGCAATATCCGTGATGTACTTTGGGAAAAACTTCAGCGATACCATTTGTTATAAATGATCCCCGATCAGTTACAAAGGCAAAGTCATCGACTTCCCCGATTACTTCCCTCAGCTTTGTGATTAACCAACACATCTAGAGATCATTCTCAGTATCGACTATAACGAATGTAATGGGATAACTTTGGATGTTAGCATCTTGACATGTAGCAATAATTAACTTGCCTTCATATCTAACTTTCAGAATTGTACCATTGACTAGAATTAGGGATCGCATCACATTTCGAAATCCCCAAATGCATTGTCCAGGAGCCATGAAGAAAAACTTAAAGCAATTATGGCCCTCCATTTTAATAAAAAAGGTTAAGCCAGGATTAGTTGTTCCATGGTATGGCAATACCTGACCAATTTAGCATAATTATCCTCGATCAAGCCCATTAAATCCCCAACACACATTCTTTGGCCGTCCAAGCCTTCGATAGCTCATTTCGTCACTGGCAAATGCCAACGGCAACTATCGTCGACACAGAAAATCGTCAACAATAACTTGTTTGATTTCTTAACTTTAAACTCAAAGTTGTATTTCAGTGCAATTCGATACGCAACTTCTTGCAAATCTTTCTTTGTTTCGAACAGTTGTTCGACATACAAATCCTTATCATCGGGAACCACACGCGAAGAATTAGATGACGATCCACTCGTTCTAACCCCTGCGCTCCCTCCCATTTATGTTTCTGACGGAATAAAGCAATCAAACCTCCATTCGTAAATTCATTGTTGTTTTTGTTCTCATGAACTACCGACGGAATTCTGTGTGCAACAATGAGATCGTGATGTGGAACAACTAGCTCAGGATTAACCACATCATGCTCACGAGCTATCTTCACTGTGTCCCAAAAATCATTGGCATTGTGATCCCCTCCAACCGAATCTTCGTGTGCACCTTCGGCGACATCTTTCCTCACTACAGTCATCCAAAGAAGAGTCGTGTACATTTTGTTCAATTCAAATAGATAATTCACTTCTTCGTCACAAGTAACCTTCATATGTGAATCGGAATATACGAATCATCCTTAAATCGAAATTCTAGTTCAATATCATATTGAGAGGGATTGACATTCAGCTTGTTTTGTAAATCATGATACATTCTCGCATATGTCGTACTCTCCGTTATGGAAATTAAAATACCAACATGTTCATCACTTGTCCATCTCCATACACATTGATCATTCTCATCCAATTCGAAGTCACCTAAGAAACAAACGGTATTACAACCATAACTACAAGACGAAACATAGTTTTATTTAAAGAAAATACATAGTCATTTGGCTCGACTTGGGCAACCAAAATTTAAAAACAAAAGGCTGAATAGCCGACTGTTAAGACTAAACGTAACAAATTTTCTGATTGTTTTTATCGATTAAAATGTATAAAAATTTAATGAAAACGAAATAAAACATACGTAAATATACTTACCGATTCGAAGTAATTGATATTAAAAAATATTTCCTTCTTCAACGTTCGATAAATTTCAGAAATTTTGAGGTTGAAGTAGATGAAAGTTGAGAGAGTTTTTATTTGTGTTGGAATAGACAGATAAGAAAAATTAAGTGGTTTTGAAATTTTAAGTGGGAAGTGTTTAATTTTCAACTGTTAAAAATAGTAAAATAGTCTTTTAAACAAACCAATATTTTGTAATTGTATAACTTATTTAAGGACATTTTTGTCTTTTAACCTTTAATAGACCAATATGAAAGTTTATCATAGTTGAAAAGTCAAAGTGGCAATTGGGCTTGTTGACTAGGCCAATCTTAAAAGGACCCCAGAAAAGGAAGGGGCAATTTTTTGGTCGACTCCAAAGTTTCATTGGTTTCAAAAGTACACCCTACAAACATGAAAAATGACATTTTGCACCCTAAATGTGATAAATATAGTTTGATTTTGGGTCTCCAACCTTTCCGAGTGAATATCCGAGTTCCTACGCAAGGGAAAATATCAATATTTAAAAAGGTACAACACTTTCAAGGGAGGGGAGGAGCTCAATACCCTTATCTTCGCCCCTTTATGTGGCTTAGTGTTTAATGTTAAGTGTTTTCAGAGTAATGCCTCCTATTCTAAGTCATATAAGTTTTTAATGTCACATGTGAACCCCAATTAACAGGCTTAAATAGATTGGAGTCCATAACCTCATTTTTGAAGGTTAAGAATCCCAAATCACACTAATTAAAAGATTATGGAGCCTCGTCCTATTTTTTTTTCCTAATTATTAACCCTAAATTAATAAGTAATAGGTTAACGGTAGTTATATTCACTAAACATATTTTTTTATACATGGATGTACTAACCACAATTTAATTACATTCAAAGTTTATAACATTTATTCATTATCATACTTATCTTCCTTCTTTTTCCATCACATTCTTATTGATTGTTAATATTTCATTAATTAACAAATATTATCCTTTATGGCGATTTTCATCCGAAATTGGTTTGCGTGCTTTAAAATGTTGGAAAATACTTAGTCGCAATGAATTGTATTTTTTTTTTTTTTTTCTCTTATTCAAAAATAAAATGGGTAAATAAATTTTTTACTCCCCCTTAATGAATTTTTTTAGCAGAAACCGTTATTAAGGCAAAATGTGTTAATTATGGAAAGTTGATAATAAGAATGCGATGAAAAGAATTAAAGACATACATATCACACGGAACTACCATCTTGGTTCATTCCCATGGTTCTAGTAACTTTAGCACGTTCCTAGTAGAGCCAACAATTGATCTTGTTGCACGTTCCTACCTAACTATTATGCACATAGTTAGGTAGCGTGAACGGTTGACATTGATTGTACATCAGTAACAATATTTATATATAGATATTATTGTAATGTTTGACCTAAAATCACGTGATTCTTATTAAACAATGTAGGTGAAAGGCTTGTTTATTGGCCCTTCATGTGGGTACTAGTGACAATCAATGTAGGTGCTTCGTTGTGGTGTGACAATCAAGTCACTTTATTATGATCTATAACACATTCAATACTTATGTTTTATCTCAATCTTTTAAATTAATCAGAATTATATCAATTTTTTTTTATTTTTTGAGGAGTTAGAGCATCATCGAGGAAAAAATATATAAATCAATTAAACTCTCGAACTTTATGCAGTAATAAAATCTGTAAAAGTGAGTAATGTTGACTACAGGGGCGGAGCCGGGAATTCATCGTACGGGGGGTTAAAATTTTTAAAATGTAATGTACGAATATTTTTATCTTATTTTGGCCAATTCTAGTTAAGATTCGTATGAACAAAGTGATTCTACGGAATGCAAAAGGGGATGAACGCTCGTTGGGTCACAAAACTAGAAAATAGGAACCAACACATGATGTGCATGTGATTCAAATTAACAAAGCAGCCACTATACAATGACCAACCAAGCAACGCTCAATGAAAACCTTGAATTTCTATCATTTGACTGTCCTTATCTATCCGAATTTGATGCACAGATATCGTGAACCTCTAAAGATCTCGTAAAATGTTTTCTCTATCTATCCTTGATTACCACATAAATATTGTAGCTCAGGGTTTGCATACCTTACTTGAAGCATATTACTTAGACATCAAAAAAATAAAAATAATAATAATAAAACCTTCAAACTAATTCATAAATCTTCTAAATCAAAACAAGATGTGAAAAAATAAATAAATAACTCCATCCTGCCAAAGCCCCAATTTCAATTTCAAACTTTGACCATACAAAATTCTTATTTCTCATTTATCGTAATAAAAATCTAAGGGATAATCTCCCTCACAAACAATGCAATGTTTCATGTATCGGAACTCCTGAGATCCAAACCAATTGCCATTCTAACTCAAAAATCTTTAATGTGAATTTCAAATCATACAAGAATTTGGAGAAAGCAAAGGTACGAAAAGCAAAGGTACTCCTTTTCGCTCCATAAGAAAGCAAAAGCATAAAAAATTCAAGGCAAAAAAAAAATGCTCTCACTTTTTGAAGAGAGAATTGTACCTGGATCTGAATAAAAATTGCAAGAAGACAACTACAAGCTCTGCTGGCGGCCAATAAAAACGCGTCCAACGAATCAAACGAATGAACGATGACATTCTTCCTACAATGTGTGTACCGGGATGAACTATCAATGTCTAATTTTTCTCAACATTACATATGCCAGCAAGGTTCTAGGGCAAAACAATGCTGCAAAATTACAGGCCAATGAATACACGCAAAGATAAGAAATCAAGAAACCGTGCACATGTGAAGGTAAAGGGTTTGGGAAGTGGGTTTAATTCTATATAAATAGAAAATTGGGTTTACAATTTTTCAAATGGGCTTGAACTAGACAGTAGGCTACTGGTTGGACAATGGGAAAAAAATGGGTTAAGACCAATTTTTTTTTTTTTTTATTATAGGACCTGGGCTTGGACAAGGGTGGGCTACAGCCCACCCCTATCTCTGCCCCTGGTTGAATATCCTAAAAAGGGTATTTGGATACACCAATGTTGATTGTGCTCTATAACTATTGTATGTTTGTTGGAAGAAACAAATTAATTTCTTGGTACATTGCTAAAGCAAAATTCAAAACTGTAAAAAATATAAAAAATAAATGGAACTTGTGAAATGCTTTGAATCAATTTATTCTTAAAGAACATGAAATAAAATCTAAATAATCCAATCAGGATCTAACATCAAATATATTTTTGGAAAAAAAAAAAAAAAACAAACAGAAGTTGAGCTCACATTACATGTGGACCAAATCTTACAAGTTACCCAAGGCTAATAAAGAAAAATGAAAATTCCCAACGGTCGAAAAGTAAATAATGCAAAAATAATAAGACCCTTCCCTCCCTCCCAACGGTACACTGTCCCCAAAGTAACGTTCCTCTTCACTCGTCACTCCCTCTCTCTCTCTCTCTCTCTCTCTCTCTCTCTCTCTCTCTCTAAAATTACTGTTCTATATCCAGCTTTCAACTGCGGTTCTGCAGATATCGATTTATAAACAAAATTTTCATCTGTAAATTGTATATATCAATTTTCAAGCTATTCACATATAATTAAGTTTTAATGGAGGTGGCAGTAATAGACTGGAAAAACATTGATTCAAGATTTGTGAAAGATGAGGTTTATGAGCACATCAATGCCCCTCAATGGATCGATTTCTCCGTTCCCAATGATACCATTGACGACGAGGCCTGGTTCTGCAGACCCAGTAAGTCAAAACCCACACACACACACAGCCTTATGGAAGATAGAGGGCAATGTGGGTTGTGATTTTCTTGGTTTTCTTGAGTGGATAATTTTAATTGATTCTGTTTGTTTCTTGTTTAAAGATTGTAATCATCCGAAGACAGTTGAAGATTTCTTTAAAGAGAGAGAAAGGACTCCTACTTCGAATTCTAAGGTTTGTATTGCTTCATTTTATTTTTTCTTGATTTGTGTAAAGTTCAGTGCTTGTTTTTCAAGAAAATTTTGAGACGTTGAAATCTTATAATTCTCAGATTTTTATGGTTAGATTCGAGGAAATGTGGGTATTTGGGTATTCTGTTAAGAGATAAATTTCATTTCGAATAAAGATGAAAATATAAACCATTATATAAAGGTTTGAACAACTCAACAGCTCTCAATTTCGTCTAGCTTCCATCATAGTTTTTGAGTTCGAAATAGGAACTGAGATTCATTTTTATATCTGATATTCATCATCAAATGGTGCTTGTGCAGCTTCAGAGAGCAGCTAGTGTATCCGAGGTTCTTCCATTTGGCGACAGAAATAAAAGGTACTGATTAAAAACCCAGCTCTAGGCAGTATAATTCGAACTGTTATTCATCAGTAATTTAGATTGTGACCTCATTTACAATTTCAGAGATGCAACGCTGAAGATGAGGGGGGTGAATCAACCATTCATATCACCGAACACGAAATATAATAGGATCGTTGAAGATAGTGAAAATCGAGATCCCAATTTTTCGACCCCTCCAAATCGCAAAGGTCATGGAATGAAAGAGTGGATCAAATCAAGCGCAGACAGGAAGAAAGAGACTGATGATATCATGACAACGAAAAATCAAGCACCGAGGCTTAAAAGTACATTGTCAGCTCGGAATTTGTTTTCTGGAGGAGATCTACTGAACAAGGTTGCCGAGTTTTGCAATGAACTGAAGAAACTGGCAACGAGGGGAAAGGATGGTGCAGACGTTGTGAATGGGGGAAATGCAGAGAATTCGCGAGATTTGGACGATAAAGAAAAGGAAAGGAAGCCACTGCTTCAATCAAGTCAAGTTAAAAGCGAAGCGACCGAGAAGAGCAACTCAAAAGAGAAGCAAAGAAGGAAAAAGTAAATTTCTCTTCTACTACTTGTTTTATATGTTCCTTATTGGTTCTGCATGCAGATAAATACAAAAAGTTTAGTGATTCATATAGGCATAAAAGTATGTTTTGAACTGACAAGATCTTCATCTTAGGTGATGGTACGTACGTTTACATACCGGTAGGAAGGATTGGATTAAAAAAAAAAAAGATGCTAAAAATATTTTACATTATGGATCCAATCCTCCCTATAATGTGCACCAAACATGCACTAAATGTATTTGTTTGGAACACACTAGTCAAATATGATCTGATGACTGCCCTTTCGACCACCAAATATGATCTGTAGGCTGTGTGAAGTCTCAATAATGTTATGAGAGCTAACCATTTTGGTATGCTTGATGCAGAAGAAATGATGATGCAGAGAATACCCCCATATCTGTGGATGTAAAGAACATTAAGCGTAAAGAGGAGGAAAGCCTGTTGCAAATTCGGACTTCTCCTCCAACTCCACAATGTTTCTCAGCCAGCCACGGGCCTACCAAAGCCACGCCTAAGTCTTACAGGTCGAAACCACAGGTATGCATGAATGTTTCAAAAAAAAACTGTTCAAATCCTCCAAATTAAGTTGAATATGCAGATAACTAAATTCATTTTATTTTCTCACTTTAGGCCAATCAAATGTATCTAGATTTATTCCGTCTAAATCTCCACAGTGGACATTTTAGCGTGTTTATAATTAAAGAAGAAAAAGAAAATAGAATTCTATTCATTAAGTATTTAGTCACATCCAGTACTGCATACCACACATGAACTTATAAATTTATTATTGTCGAGGACCGTTCATTATCTTGGGATGTATGGTGCTTCATATTATAATTTGCATGGAGTTGGTGCCATGCCAAAATATGCATTGATCATAAAAGTGAACTCAAAATCATGCATACAAGAGTATAAATTACTGACTTGAATCACATGAATGAAAGCTTCAGGAGAGAGGAATTCTACAGGAGCTCAAACCTATCGACAAGGAGGAGAAAAGTGACGAACTCAGGCACAAGAACAACCACGGAAGACATGTTGCTGCTGCTATAGCTGAAAAGGAAGCAAGAAATTTGGATGTTTTTTGGTTCTTAAAGCCTTGCACCAATTCAAGTTAGTTAAATGATTTTTTAACAGTTTTCGTAGAGCAAATTATTTAGTCATTCTTTCATTCTTTCAGTTTTCCACAAATCTTGGATGTTACTTGTTCAATTATCTTGTTTCATCTTGATCCCTGTTCCTGATTCATTCTGTAGTTCGATGCAAAATGCAATAAAAATTTAATCCTTCTTACTTGAAACTATTTTTCACTAAATAAATTAGATTTCTTTCATAGATGTTGGCACTTTCGTTACTTTTGACATTTTTGCATTGTATTGATGTGGCGGATCTTGTGTCTAAACTGTTACTAATGTCTGTTCGACCAAAATAAATTTATTCAAGTATCTGCATTTGTTTAAAATGGATTGAGAAATGGATTACATAACAAGAGGAGGAATCGGACACGAACAAAGCCATGTTTGGAGAAGGTCAAGTTCAATATGCCTATAACCAATATGCCTATAACCAAACTCACAACAAACAGATGAATGTAAAATCATCCCTATATAATTTGCTTCAGAACCTAATAAAGCTTACTAACTTGATCAAGATAGAACATGGGCTAGACTTTGGTTGGGCAATTGTAAGCTGATTCCTCTATAGGATGATGCTTGGCCGTGCCACTCTCCTAAAAGATGCACGCCACCATTTATTTCAAATCGCACGGTCTCGAGGATGAAATCACTCATAATCTGCAGTAACTCAAGAAAGGTCCTATATGCATTGGCTTACATAATTGACTACTGAGAGCAGTAACCTTTTCCCAGTTG